>CP092882.1:72576010-72662971 GCA_030710605.1 Cordylochernes scorpioides | reverse complement strand
ATTTGTCCTATAATCACAGTGGGGACAAAGTTGGGGCTTCTCACCAGTGTGGGTTCTAATATGTCTTTTTAAGTCATTAGAGTAATTTGTCCTATAATCACAGTGGGGACAAAGGTGGGGCTTCTCACCAGTGTGGGTTCTAATATGTATTTTCAAGTTACTTGATTGATTTGTTCTATAATCACAATGGGGACAAAGCTGGGGCTTCTCACCAGTGTGGGTTCTAATATGTTGTTTTAAGTCACTAGAGTAATTTGTCCTATAATCACAGTGGGGACAAAGGTGGGGTTTTTCACTAGAGTGTTTTTGCTGGCGGGCTATTAAACTTTCCATGTATATTGTTCAAATTTTAAAGAATGAACAGGTATAATTTTTTTCTCTTGTGTGGTTGTGAGAAAAAATGCTTGATGTATTTGGGTTGATACAAGTTAGCAGAGTTACATTCAACTGGTACACTATTTCTCCTTCAGTAGTGGTCAGAATTCTTGGCCTCTCTCAAAGGAGATACTGGATGTATTAACCGAGATATGCTGCACCAGACATTAATCATTAGCAAGAAATTATTTTAGGTTGTATAAAAAATTAATTGAAAATCAGGTTTCATGAGGTCAATATACTTTTTGATGTGATTATAGTTAGATTAGAAAAAGCCAACCTGTATAACATGGTTTCGGGTTTGACCCTATTATATTGGTACATCATCATCATTGGAACATCATAAAAATAAAAAAGACACATTCCTTGACTGCTCACAGTATTTCTGATGACACAGCACCATCTGTGTGATTGTAAACAAACAATTTCTCTAGATGGCGTTCTGCTATTTAATGTGCTCATGCGAGCCGTCAGGGTATGCCTTTTTTTTAATACAGTAGAACAACCTCCATGAGAGGATACTCCCACTAGAGGTCACCTCTCTACAAAGTACAGTTTTCATTTAAAAAATTATCCTTTACACTCTTTAGCAACTCTTTGGTAAGAGGACACCTCTCTCTGAAGGACACTTGGCTCTGCAATTAGGTGTCTTTTACAGGGAGGTTCAATGTATCATGAACCTTTCCTATTTGGTATCTTATTTTCCCACCTCAATACAGTAAAACTCCGCTAATACGAACCCTGGATATAACGAACCTTCCCTTATAACGAACCCACGGCGATTCCCAATTCCATTGCATTTAAAAATACCATCTTTATAACGAACTTTGTGATTTTTAAAATATCGAACTACCACTATAACGAACCTATTTTTCGGTCCCAAAATGATAAAATCTATTAATAATACTAGGCTTATAACGAACTTTAAATTGCAATTGAAAAAAAATTAAAACAACAAAATTTCGAGCATGTTTCAGCTCGCGGATCGCCTTTTCAAAACAAAAAATTAGCGGCATTGTTTGTTTTCATTTCCATTCTATTTTTGCTGTATGTTGTATAAATTTTTACACATTATACTTTTATTTAATAGAATATCTTTGCATTCGACAATTTTGAAATAGAATAAAAATACAAATGGCTTCCAAAATATTGAAAAGAAACAAAGAATGGCGTTCTAAAAAAAGTGGCAGCATGCCCTTTTATAAGTGTTTTATATCAAGTTTAACCTAGGCAAAAAAATAATTGGAAAAAACTTAAAAGCCAGAAATGGTATAAATAGCAGGTTAAAAACAAAATTTATTATACACTTCAGAAGAATATGTGAAAACAAATTAGAAGAAGAAGAAGAAAAAAGTTCCCCCAAGTTTCCCGTGTCTCATAGGCCACAAACAAATCGAATTATTCTCAAAAACTACCACTACAGTTCTAATTTTAGAATTGAATTCTTGTTAAATATATGACTCATTCAGGGTTCGCGGATATTCCCCCTGGACGGCCATTTTCCACCGATTTTGTGTTTGCAAATTGGCGTTTTTATTCGCAATTTTACCAATCGCTCTATCGTATACATATTTCACGTAAGATTTTTCTGAATTTGATACTTTCGATTCATCCTCAATTGATTTAGAATACACATAGCTTTATTCCTTTGATGGAAATAACGATATTTTAAGACAATTCTGATTTTCAAATTTCACTTTCACTTTCAAACAAGGTATTAGAGGCATTTTTTCAAATAAATATACACAAGGTAATAAGACCAAATCCAAATAAATAAATAGTGTGTGACGTTTCGGTAACAGCGTTGTTACCATCTTCAGACAAAAGTACTGAATGGTAACAACGCTGTTACCGAAACGTCACACACTATTTATTTATTTGGATTTGGTCTTATTACCTTGTGTTTATAATCTACAATCCAAATTGTGCCTCATCAATCAAATAAATATAGTATTATATTATTGGAGTAAGATGTTCTAAAATACTCTTATACCTTTTAAATATATAATTAATAATGTTTTGCCTAGGGGATTTGGCTTAATTTTTAAATAATACATAGGTTTATATATAAACATGTATGCTAATGATAAGAAGAACCTATTATCAAATGACTTCTTTTGATGTTCAGCATTACTGTAAAGAAATAGGTCAATTTAGGGAATTAGAACAAAGTGACCATTATTAAGTGGCTGCCTTTTCCTGTTTGTATGGCTGTTTTTTAATTATACAGTCTGAAAATTTGGAAAAGTTAAAAAAAAAATGGCCAAACCGTGGCTATAGTGAACCAAAAGCTTGTCCCATTGGGGTTCACTATAGAGGGGTTGTACTGTATATATATTGTAAATAGGACACATACAAAATAATAACACATTCAATTTCTGATAAGGTACAATTTGGATTATAGATTACAAACACAAGGTAATAAGACCAAATACAAATAAATAGTGTGTGACATTTCGGTAACAACGATTTATTTGGATTTGGTCTTATTACCTTGTGTTTGCATTCTATTTCTGTAACAAAGTATATCCCGAAAACTCCTACAATATACAATAAAACCCCCCTAAATAGAACCCAGGATATAGCAAACCATCCCTTATGACAACATACGGTAATCCCCAATTCCATTCCATTAAAAATATCAGTTATAACAAAATTTTGATCAAAATAACGAACTACCCTATAACTAACCTTATTTCAGGTTGCAAACAAAATAATCAATCTAATTTAAAAACTAGGCTACTAATAAACTTAAATTTGTAATCAAGAGATTCTGTAAAATAAAAAATAAAAATTGAGCAAGTTTCAGTTCACAAAAAGCGATTTTAAAACAACATATTTAGCGGTATTGTTTGCTTACATTTACATTCATTTTTCCTGCATTTCATATACGTTTTCATATATTATACTTTTTATTAAATAACTTTTTGCATTCATCAAATATGAAATAGAAAAAAGGCAAATGGCTTACAAAATGAAGGGGAAAAAAGCAAAGAAAGGTGTTCTAAAAAAATAAAAGCTATTAATAGAAAAAATCCATTATCAAAGCTTTTCAAAGAGAAACAACACAGGCAAAATTTCAGAACATGTTAAAATAAGAAAATTAAACTTATCTACTAGAAAAATATTTTGTTTAAAATATTAAAAATTGTTACAAAGAGCAATCAACCCCAACATTTGCTACGATGGTATGTGTTAGCATGCGCTTTTAGAAGAGTTTAATATCTAGCTAGTTTAACCTTGGCTAAAAATAATATCATCAAATATTATCTCTGCAGACCTTACTGCAATGATAAAAGTTATTGAATGAGAGGGCTTGGCTGAACTGACTCACCACTGATGAGCCAAGCCCTCTAATTCAATAACTTTTATCATTGCAGTAAGGTCTGTAGACAATATTTATTGGTTTTATGGTAAGGCACAATTTGGATTATAGATTATAATAAAAGAAAACAAGACCTAATCCAAATAATTTATTAGTGTGTGACGTTTCGGCAACAACATTGTCACCATCATCAGACAAAAGAATAAATGAGAAAACATGTTACAGCAAGTTCTTATATAGTCCTGTTATCAAGTGTTTAAACAAGATAACAGATAAGGAAAATAGTTTTTAAGTCAACTTGAAATATTCTTCTTAGAAATAAAAGTGGATTTTTTTTAAAAAATATAATTAAAGGCATATCTGTAAATATCATTTATATTTCCCCTTTCTTCCATTCTATTAATTGAAGCACATGTCTTTTGGATGAAAAAGGCTTCTTTGAACTATCTTTTGTAATAATTTTTTTTTTTTCATAGTCCAGTGTTTTGGGGTTTTCTAAATTGAATTTATTGTGTCCTGTGTCCCTTCGGTGTTCTACAAGAGCAGAATTTTGAATTCTATCCCACTTCAGAGCATATTTATGGTTTTCCATCCTTTCTTTTAATGTTCTGGATGTCTGTCCCACATATCTTTGATCACACTTCTCACACTTAACTTCATAGATCAAACCTGCTCTTTCTGTTAATTGGGTGTTCTTGTGCTGGTTTAGGTATTGTGAGATAGGGTTACATGGTTTCCATGCAATGTTTATTTTTCCATACTTTTTGAATATATTAGTAAAATTTCTTGCAAACTTTTGGTTTATAAATGGCAATGAGATAAATTTGGCTTCTTTGTTTTTGCACTTTAGATTTTGCATTAAAGTATTATTCTCATATTTTTGGTTCATGTCTTCTATTATTCTATTTATCAATTTGATGGGAAAATCTTCATTGATTAGTTCTTTTTTGATGTTGTTAATTTCTATATTTCTTTTAGTTGTATCATTAATGAGTGTAAAAGCTCTATATATAAGAGCTTTTACTAATCCTACTTTTTGGCTGAAGTGGTGCTGTGAGCTAAAGTTCCAATAAGTTCCTGTATGTGTTGTTTTTTTGTATATAGAAGTTGTAATATTGTTATTACTGTATGATAAGTTCATGTCCAGGAAATTAATTGATTTGTTGTTATCTACTTCCATAGAGTAATTGATATCAGGTAATAAATTGTTGAAAGTATCAAAATTTTTTTGTTCACTTCCCTGATTAATAAATAAAATGGAGTCATCCACATATCTTTTAAAATAATAAACATCATTTTTAAGTGAATTTAGAGCTTTTATTTCTAATTGGCCTATAGTAATACAAGCTGCGTTTGGTGATATTGGACTACCCATTGTTGCACCTTTCATTTGGAGATATATTTGGTCATCATAAATAAAGTATGTTGTTTTCAAACAAAATTCTATTCCAATTAAAAATTCAGATTTTGGAAAATTATTTATTTTTGATTCTTTAAATACATGGTTTAATGCATCCATAATTGTGGGTATAGGGATTGATGTGTAAACATGGATTCATAATCTAAAGATATAATTCTTTGATTTCCATTTAGCTTCATGTCAATAATATCTTCTTTGAATTCATAGGAGTTAACAATTTCATTATCATTAAAATATTGATAGATTTTTAATTGTTGTGCTAACCATTTTGACAAGGCATATGTTGGTGAAGGTCTATTATTTACTATTGGGCGTAATGGACAGTTAGGCTTGTGGACTTTTGGAGCACCATATATATTGGGAACATGTGCATCATAATTTTTCAACTTGGTTAAAAGCCTATAATTAATATACAGTCGAACTTCTTTAATTCAACACCCCAAGGGATCAGAGCTTTCGGTTGAATTAAAGGGAGTGTTGAATTAAGGTTATATGATTAGGTAATCATCTAACTCGCTAAAATAATATTTTTTTAAAATAGCTTTGTAATATAAATTAATGATATTAATTGAAACCATTGTGTGTTTTTATATTATTTTCATGATTAACTTTTAGTATCAGTGACAAAATGGCATTAATACATATTTTAGAAACATAAATAATTGTAACAAATAAATTTATTGGCAATGTGTTTCTTTTCAGTAATATAATCAAATATTAACTCTACAGACATTAAAATATTAAATATAATATATTAAATAATATTTAATTCTAATTGAAAAATATAGCAGTTGAAAGGAAATAAATATGGTGAATATATAAAAAGAAAATTTTAAGATATTATTTTAAAATAATCATGAAGAGATCTTTTAAAAAATTCCTTTATAGATATCTGTTTTTGCACTGAAATCCTATTCAGGATGCATTATATAAATTTTAATGTATTAAAGGCATCCACTGCTGCTGCAAGTGTTATTGATTTTGTGTTTAAATCTTTTATAATAACACAGAAATGGAATATTGAAATAAAATGTTATCATAATCATTGTTGGATCATTTTATAAAGATTTATTTATTTAAAAAGAAATTATTTATAAATTTAAAAATAGCTAAAATATTTCAATGTTAAAAATAAAAAAATAAAAATTATTATTAGTTAGCGCATGATGCCGAAATTCCCGCGTAAAAAAAAAAAACAACAATAACATCCACGAAATTGCGCAACGGCACTGCAAAGTGAAACTTAAACTAACCACAAACCAAAAGTGCGCAGGCGCGATCGTATCGGCGCCCGCCGATGCCGATCGTCGCCGCCCGTCGATGCCGATCGTCGCCGCCGTAATACCGTTTAGCGGTAAAGTTGCATGTAAAATAACATTCAACTGTCAAAATTCGAATTTTAAAATGGTCGAACTATCGGAACTGTCGTATTATCGATACTGTCAAATTACGGTTTGTTATTTGATAGGCCGGAGGTCGGGACATCGGAACATGGTCGAATTATCGCCGAGTGTCGAATTAACGAGGTTATACTGTATATACGTTTATAAATCAATATATAGGTGGATTGGATGTTTTCTAGAATCGTTTAACAAATGTTCGTTAGGCAAACTTTTACTGGGATAAAAACTGTGCGAAGCCGGGTACATTCGCTAAATACAGTTATTTACAAATTTTCATTTGTGGCAAGATACTATTCCTTCAACTTCAAATTACCGAGTGGACCAATTAATACTGATTTTTTTCAATTTATCGAGTATTTTTCAAGGGACCAGGAAAAAAGTATCGAGAGTGTAGACAAGTATAGATTCAGTAGGGATTGGATGTTTGCTAGAATCGTTTTAACAAATGTTTGTTAAGCAAACTTTTACTCGGGTAAAAATCGTGCGAAGCCAGGAACATGTTTGTCGGCTATGCAAGCCCTCAATATGAAACTAATCTCGCTGAAATTTGAACAGGACAGAGAGTTAAATCTGGAAGAGTTTTTTGTCGCACTTTAACCAAGAAAAAATATATTTAACCAAGTACTGGGAAACAATATTTTTTTAGTCAGAAATGATGATGACAATATTGCCGTATCATGCTTGATTGCATTAAAAAATCTTTTGGAGAATTTTCACTAAAGCAGACCACGGGCGAAGCCAGATAATGATTAATAGTAGGCAGGAACAAAATTCTACCAGCGAAACATTCACTCGAGCAGAAGACACACGAAGCCAGGTCATCTCTATATATAAAATATTGTTTATCGGTCTTTTGGCTAAGATCATGTAGTATATCTCTAGATATTTTTATTTATGTATATCTTTTTAAAAATCTATTCAGTAGAGAGTGGATATGTTTGCTCGAAAAATAAATTTTATATATTATATAAATATATGACGTAACGAATATAATTATCATTATTATCATAATATTCTGTGTGTTCCAGAATATTATTATCAATAATATTCGTTAGGCAAACTTTCACTCGGATAAAACCTGGGCGAAGCCGGGTATACACATCCGCTATTATTTATAAATTTAAAAATAGATAAAATATTTCAATGTTAAAAATAAAAAATAAAAATTATTATTAGTTAGCGCATGATGCCGAAATTCCTGCGTAAAAAAACGAGAATAACATCCGTGAAATTGCGCAACGGCACTGCAAAGTGAAACTTAAACTAACCAGAAACCAAAAGTGCGCAGGCGCGATCCTATTGGCGCCCGCCGATGCCGATCGTCGCCGCCGTAATACCGTTTAGCGGTAAAGTTGCATGTAAAATAACATTCAACTGTCGAAATTCGAATTTCAAAATGGTCGAACTATCGGAACTGTCGTATTATCGATACTGTCGAATTACGGTTTGTTATTTGATAGGCCGGAGGTAGGGACATCGGAACATGGTCGAATTATCGCCGAGTGTCTAATTGGGGTGTGTCAAATTAACGAGGTTATACTGTATTTGTTTTTTCATCTTTGAGGACTTCAAGAATAGAAAATATTACAAAGGTACCATCTCTATCCTCCTTGCACCCAACAGAAATGAAAAGAATTTTTTTTAAATACAGTAAAACCCCGCTAATGCGAACCCTGGATATAGCGAACCTTCCCTTATAACGAACCCATGGCGATTCCCAATTCCATTCCATTGAAAATACCATCGTTATAACGAACTTTGCGATTTTTCAAATAACGAACTACCCCTATAACCAACCTATTTTCGGTCCCAAAATGATAAAATCTATTAAAAATACTATGCTTATAACGAACTTAAAATTGTGATTTAAAAAAAAAATTAAAACAACAAAATTTTGAGCATGTTTCAGCTCGCGGATCGCGATTTCAAAACAAAAAATTAGCGGCATTGTTTGTTTTCATTTCCATTCTATTTTTGCTGTATGTTGTATAAATTTTTACATATTATACTTTTATTTAATAGAATATCTTTGCTTTCAACAATTTTGAAATAGAAGAAAAATACAAATGGCTTCCAAAATAAAGAAAAGAAACAAAGAGTGGCGTTCTAAAAAAAAAAAAAAACAGTGCAAGCATGCCCTTTTAGAAGCGTTCTATATCAAGTTTAACCTAGGCTAAAAAAAAATTCCAAATAATTTTAAAGCCAGAAATGGTTTGAATAATAGGTTAAAAACAAAATTTAATATACACTTCAGAAGAATATGTGGAAACTGGAATTGGAAGAAGAAAAAAAAAACAGTTCCCCAAGTTCCCCCGTGTCTCATGGGCCACAAACAAATTGACTTATAAATTCTCAAAAGCTACCACTACAGTTCTATTTTTAGAATGGAATTCTTGTTAGGTATATGTATATGACTCATTCAGGGTTTGCGGATATTACCCCTGGCTGGCCGTTTTACCACCAATTTTGTGTTTGCAAATTGGCGTTTTTTATTCGCAATTTTACCGATCGCGCTATCGTATCAACATGCTTCGCGTCCAATTTTTCTGAATTGGATACTTTTGATTCATCCTCAATTGATTTAGAATACATGGAGCTTTATTCCTTTGATGGAAATAACGATATTTTAAGACAATTCTTATTTTCAAATTTCACTTTCAAACAACAAGGTATTAGAGGCATTTTTTCAAATAAATTTAGTGTTATATTATTTGAGAATGATGTTCTAAAATACTCTTATACCTTTTAAATATATAATTAATAATGTTTTGCCTAGGGGATTTGGCTTAATTTTTAAATAATACATAGGTTTATATATAAACATGTATGCTAATGATAAGAAGAACCTATTATCAAATGACTTTTTTTGATATTCAGCATTACTGTAAAGAAATAGGTCAATTTAGGGAATTAAAACAAAGTGATCATTATTAAGTGGCTGCCTTCTCCTGTTTGTATGGCTGTTTTTTAATTATACGGTCTAAAAATTTAGAAAAGTTTTTAAAAAATGGCCAAACTGTGGCTATAGTGAACCAAAAGCTCCGTCCCATTGGGGTTCACTATAGAGGGGTTTTACTTTATACAGTATAACCTCGTTAATTCGACACACGCAAATTCGACACTCTACCTTAATTCGACCATATTCTGATGTCCCGACCTCTGGCCTATCTAATAACAAACCGTAATTCGACAGTATCGATAATACGACAGTGCCGATGGTTCGACCATTTTAAAATTCGAATTTTGACAGATGAATGTTTTTTACATACAACTTTAGCGCTAAAAAGGTATTACTGCGGTGACGATGGTCGGGCGCAGATAGAATCGCACCTGCGCACTTTTGGTTTCTGTTAGATTAAGTTTCACTTTGCAATGCCGTTGCGCAATGTCGCGAGTGTTATTGTTTTGTTTTTACGTGGGAATTTAGGCTTCGTGCTCTAATTAATAGTATTATTTTCTTTTTAATTTTCAGCATTGAAATATTTTAGTTATTTTAAATTTACAAATAATTTCCTTTTAAATAAATAAATATTTATAAAATGTAGCCACAATGAGATTATGATAGCATTTTATTTCAATATTCCATTTCCGTGTTATTATAAAAGATTTAAACACAAAATCAATAACACCTGCAGCAGAAGTGGATGCCTTTAATACATTAAAATTTATTTATTAAAAGATGTTGGAGGTGATCATCTTTATATTAAATGTTAAATACTTTATTATGTGTAAATTCTACTGTTTAAAAATTTGTATTTTTAAATTTAATTGTAAAAATTTTTTAAATTTATATATGTACAGGGTGTACCAGGTAAATTGGGAATTTCAACAATGGTATTTTAACTGAAATTTTTTGCAAGTAAAAATTAAAATATCCGAATGAAATTTGACACAGTAGTAGATAAAAGGATATAGTTTTTATTTATTCAATGTAGTTTCCATTATTAGCTACAACAGTCTCGAGGCGAGTGCGGAATGAAGCACAGGCCTTGGCGACGATGACCTTGTCCATTTGGGTCATCACCGTGTGAACTGCTTTCTTGACAGACTGGATGGTGGTATGAGGAGCTTTGTTGACATCTCTCTCAACAACGCCCCATACATAGTAGTCGAGGGGATTGCAATCTGGAGAATTAGGGGGCCAAATATCAGGACCCCAGTGACTAGGGACGTTAAGTGTCAGCCACGATTGTGTCTTTTTTGCCTTATGGGCTGGAGCTGAGTCCTGTTGGAAGATATACTTCCTTCCTGCGGCCACCATGTCCATCCAAGGCTTCACAACGGTCTCCAGAACATTGATGTAGGTTCATTCTAAGATCAAAGAACTTGCGCATAAAATTAAATCCAAAAGACAAAAAACCTCTCGCAATTAGTATCTTTTATGATACTAATCTTTTAAGATACTAATTGCGAGAGGTTTTTTGTCTTTTGGATTTAATTGATGTAGGTGTCAGCGTTCATCCTAAGGCCCTTCTCAAAGAAATGGGGAGGCATGACATCACCTTCACTGCTGATAACGCCAAGGACCATTACGGAGGCAGGAAATTTCGTGTGCATCACGACAGGTATCTCTGAGGGGTCTTTACAGATCCAGCGATCATTCCTGGGATTTACCTTTTGGTCCACGTCAAAGTTCTTTTCGTCAGAGAAGAACCTTAGCATGCCAAAAGAGTCGTGTTTCAGGTTGTTGAGGAGGGCAGCAGCCTTTCCTTTTCTGTTATTCTTCATATTCTCAGTCAGCAACTGACCTTTCCGAAGGGCATAAGACTTAAGACCAAGGTCCTCATGGATAGTTCTGACAATTGTCATAGAGCCAACGTCCATTTCCTTGGCTATGGCCCTCATGCTCTTCCCAGGGTTTCCATCAATCTTCTCTTTGACATTTTTGACAAATTCTTCGCCTCTTACCCTGTCCGATCGACGCGAGTGCTTTTTCCTTGTAGCTATCCCCTCTTTGTTACTGTCGGCCTCATCAAACTGCTTCTTGACACGATAAATAGTGGTTTTGGGCAACTAAAGAAAATCCACTATCTCTTTGGGGCTCCTTCCGGCGCGCAGAGCAACGATGATGGTAGCTCGATTTTCAAATTCTCGGTTACTCTTCATCACTACACTGCGCACACATGTACTGTTGCATTTTACATGAATATGGCTACGTAATGAAAAAAAAACAAGTTTTTAATCTCAAGTAGTTTTTGTTTTATGGACTGTCAAAGTTAGTCCCAATTTACCTGGTACACCCTGTATATTCTTGTGCCAGATTAATCTAATATAGATTATTTGCATATGTCTTGTAGGTTAAAAAAAAAAATGAGAAGAATAATAGTTTTAGCTGAGAGGCTAGATGCTCTCAGGTTGGTTGTCTTCTGATTGTAGATATGTTGGTATAATGTCTTAAGATTCTCTGCTTTAATTTAATTTAATTTCATTAATAAAATAAAAAATTAATTTCATTGTAAAAGTATATTTATTTATTTTTTTCTCTTTGAGGACTTCAAGAATAGAAAATATTACAAAGGTACCATCTCTATCCTCCATGCACCCAACAAAAGACATTTCAGAAGAAGAAAGACATGCATGTTTTTTTTTTTTTAATAGACCATCTGGAATACATCCTGAATAGGATCTCTGTGCAAAAACAAACATCTATAAAGGAATTTTTAAAAATATCTTCAAGAATATTTTAAAATATTATTTTTAAATTTTATTTTTATTTTCCATATTTATTTCCTTTCAACTGCCATATTCTTTAATTAGAATAAAATATTATTTGTAATTATTTATGTTTCAAAAATATGTATTACTGCCAATTTGCCCCTGATACTAAAAGTTAATCATGAAAATAAAAAAATAAATACAAAAATTTACATACAATGGTTTCAATTAATATCATTAATTTATATTACAAAGCAATTTTAAATATTATTTTAGTTAGTTAGATGATTAGCTAATCATCTAACCTTAATTCAACACTTCCTTTAATTCAACCGAAAGCTCTGATCCCTTGGGGTGTTGAATTTAAAGAGGTTCAACTTTATTTTTAAAAGAATCTTGAAGATATTTTAAAGAAGTCCTTTATGGGTGTCTGTTTTTGCAACTCAAATCCTATTCAGGGTGCATTCCAGCTGATCTATTTTCAAATGTCATGTCTTTTCTCCTCTGTAAATGTATTTTAAATAAAATAAATAACAGAGTTTTGGGTGCATTAAAGTCTACTTCTTAATCTATAAGGGATTTTTAATAAAAATTGAAGTGGTTAGACTAGCTGTCATTGTGGTAATGAATTCCAGGACTCGAGACACCTACTGCTGGAATGCCCACTCTTCTTTATCATTAGACAACTGACAGTAAATAATGTTGTAGATCTATATCAAGTTGTAAATAGCAGAGAGAATTATCATAGATTTAACTATTTTTGTAAATATATTCATGATTATCTTTCTAACCTACAAGGTTCCTAATATATATTATTGTTTCTCTTTTTTTTTTTTTTTTATTATTTTTCTTATATAATATGTTTAGAACTGTTTCTGCTTAAAAAAATGTAAATTGAGGCAATTATCCCTAGCCGGGATATCGCGTTTTGTGTGTTGAAATAAATTTAAAAAGTCTATTTCTTCTGTCTGCATCGCCTGCGGCTCCATCGACCTATCGTTGGCTCACCGCTACTGGTCCTGCAGCGCCGTTCGCCCTGCCATCCGAGAGGCATTCTCCATCATCGGCCATCCGCCGGACCTGCAGTCCTGGATCTTTCCAGTTGGTCTCGAGGACCACGCTATCACCATCTCTTCAGCGGTGAAGTATGCGATCTACATATTCTTTGTGGATCGGGAAATGCGTGGTGTTGCTGGAGACCCGCTGGTGATTCTCCACCAAACTCTGCAGTGCTGGCAGAGGCGCCATGTTCTTTGTACATAGTATGATGCATATATATATAATTAGCTTTTTTTAAATAGTGCAGACTGTGCACTTTGCATGTATATTGACAAGATGTCAATAAAATTATTTTAATTGTCAAATTGCCTATATTTTTTTATTTTTCCACATAAATAAGCTGGCTATACTGACCATGTTTCCAATCTTTATTGGCAGAATCTGACATATACTTGTCACACTCATTTATTTCAAACTTTGAGGACAGACGATTCCAGAGTTGCATGGTCCACTGGGCCTTATGAAAATTGATTTGTTCATAAATATTTTTTAAATAAATAAAAAATTGTTTCAAAAATGCAATGTTCATTTTAATATTATCTTAAGAGTTTAAACACAAGGTAATAAGACTGTTATATATTCATAGAGATTATTTATCATCATCATTTACTGTATAAATACTTTGTTTTTAATTAAAATATTAGTATGCAAAAATGGCTAGCGTTGCGTCATAAATCTTAAACTAGATACATAATAATTGGCGACGAGAAAAAATATTTTTTTTTTTAAGGTAAAGTAATCTTGAGCTAATTTTTAAACTAATTTTAAACTAAACTTTAATTTTTTAAAGATGGCTAGTTTTGGAAATATTGAGAATTTTGATCCTTCTAAGCCAGAGAAGTGGACAACGTACGTGGAGAGAATGATCTTCTTTTTCCTTGCAAATGGAATTGAAAAGATCAAGCAGAAAAAAGCTATTTTTCTCACTTTAATAGGCCCTGAAACTTATGCATTGGCAAGGTCATTGGCCGCGCCAAAAGATTTAGCTCATGTAGATTATGAAGAGATACTTAATATCCTGACTGGACATTTTTGCCCTAAGCCCAATGTGATAGTCCAGCGATACCATTTTAACAAACATAATCAAGGTAATGAATCGATTGCTACCTATATAGCAGAATTAAGAAGATTAAGTGAGAACTGTGAGTTTGTTGATCTGGATGATCGTTTGAGAGACAGATTAGTGTGTGGCTTAAGAAAAGAGTCGCTTGTGAAGAGATTATTATCTGAGGCAGCTTTGACTTTTGAAAAAGCCATAGATATAGCACTATGTGATGAGTCGGCAAGTGCAAATGCTAGTGTTTTGATGGAGACGACTCCTCATGTAAATATATTAAAGAAAGCTAATAAGGGTGAACCATTTAATTTCAAATCGAAGCAAGCTGAATTCAATAGAATTGCGAAAGGATTAAAAAAGAAAATTATTTGTATACGATGTAAAGGAAATCATTTGCCTCATATATGCAAATTCAGAAATTCAAAATGCTTCAAGTGTGGAAAAATTGGTCATCTGCAGAAGGCATGCCTGACTAGAGTAAAGAAATTTGAATACTTGAATAGAAGTAATAGTGATACATACCTACACTGTCTTGGAACTGAAAGTTTAAGTAATCCTTTTTACATAATGGTAAAATTAGATAATCATGACGTAGCAATGCTTATAGATTCAGGAAGTGCATACTCATTACTAAATAAAGAAACATTTTTAAAGTATTGGAGAGTAACCCAACTTGAGAAATCTGAGGTGCTATTGAAGACATGGTCGTCAAGTCACGTCAAGATTTTGGGAAAGCTTTTTGTTAAAGCAAAAGTAACAAATGGTTTTAAAAAATTATCAATCTTAGTGGCTGATGGTCTGGGTCCTAACATTCTGGGAAGGCAGTGGTTTGAAGCGTTTCGCCTGAGGATAAATTTTTTGAATCATATCGAAACAAATCCTTTTTCTTCTGAATTTGAAGAAGTATTTAAACAAGAAATTGATGCCTATAATGGACCTTTGATCCATATTGACATTCCTGAGAATGCAGAACCCAAATTTGTAAAGGCCAGAACCGTGCCATTTGCTCTGAGAGAACTAGTAGATGAAAAATTAAAATCACTGGAAGAGCAAGGGGTTATTGAACCGGTTAAATTTACCAAATGGGCATCACCAATTGTGACGGTCCTAAAGAATGACGGCACTATAAGAATATGCCACGATTATAAAATTACAGTAAATTTGTATAGTAATCCTGATAAATACCCACTGTCCACAATTCCGCAACTTTTGGATAGATTGAGAGGTGGCAGAGTGTTTACTAAGTTGGATATGGCTCAAGCATATCAGCAGTTGAAAGTGGATGAAACATCTGCAGAGATTCTCGCTATTAATACACCTAGAGGATTATATAAGGTGAAGCGTCTTCCTTTTGGCTTAAATTCAGCCGTGGGAACATTCCAGAGATTCATGGATACTCTTCTGAGTGGAATTGATGGAGTTGCAGTGTATTTAGATGATGTCCTAATTTCAGGAAGAGATTGTGATGATCTTAAAAGAAAAACTGAAAAGGTACTGCTATGCTTCAGAGAATCTGGACTTCGTCTTAAAAAAGAAAAATGCCATTTTTATGTTCCGAAATTGAATTTCTAGGAATGATTATTGATCATAAAGGAATATGTCCATCCGAGGAGAAATTAAGAGCTATAAAAGATGCTAAACAACCTTCAAATAAAAGGGAATTGATGTCTTTTCTTGGACTTCTTAATTATTATGAGAGGTTTTGAATAATAAAGCCACAGTAGCTGAACCTCTCCATAGACTGTTGGACAGTAATAATCCATGGAAATGGAATAAAGAACATCAAAGATCTTTTGCAGAGGTTAAAAACTTGATTAGCTCTAAGTCTGTTTTAGCACATTTTAATGAAGATCTGCCTATCTTGGTCAACTGTGATGCGTCGGAGTATGGTGTTGGAGCCATTTTGTCGCAAATAGACCATGGTATTGAAAGACCAGTTGTGTTTGCCTCCCGAACTTTAAATAAAACTGAGAGAAGATATGCAGTAATTGATAAAGAGGCATTAGCAGTCATTTTTGGTGTATCAAAATTTTCACAGTATCTTCTAGGGAGAAAATTTAAAATATTAACGGATCATAAGCCCCTAGTTGGAATGTTCAACCCCAAAAAGCCGATACCTCAAGTGCTATCGCCGTGCATGTTGAGATGGTGTTTGACTCTGGCTGCGTATACTTATAGTATAGAGTATAAACCGGGAAAAGTAAATTGTAATGCTGATGCATTAAGTAGACTTCCTTTAAATGAATGTCCAAGTGTAGTTCCGAACCCTTCAGAGGTGTTTTTTATAGAATCGGAACATGCTGCAATTAATTCTTCGGAAGTGGCAAAACTAACTAGCAAAGATCCAATCCTTTCTAAGATTAAATTCTGGGCAATGAATGGGTGGCCTGAAAGGAAAGTTGATGATAAATTTAAAGATTTTGTCTCCAAATCTAATGAAATATCGATTCATAAAGATTGTTTATTGTGGGGGAGCAGGGTGATTATACCTGAAAGATTAAGAAAAGATATTTTAAATCTTTTACATGATACTCATATTGGCATAGTGAGGACAAAAGCGCTAGCTCGAGGATTATGCTGGTGGCCCAAGATGGATGGAGATATTGAACGGATGATATCCAGTTGTGCGGTTTGTTTGTCGTGTAGTCACGATCTGCCAAAAACTGACGTATATCCTTGGATTTGGCCATCAAGACCTTGGTCGAGACTACATATTGATCATGCGGGTCCCTTTCAAGGAAAACTTTTTCTGGTTGTAATAGATGCCTATTCTAAGTGGATTGAGGCTAAAATCGTGTCTACAACATCTACTGAAACTACCATCAATAGTCTAAAAGAAATATTCGCGACTCACGGGTTGCCGGATGTGATAGTTTCAGATAATGGTACGTCCTTCACATCGGAACTTTTCAGGACTTTCTTAAAAAGAAATGGCGTGAGGCACATCTTGTGTGCGCCTTATCATGCAGCGTCAAATGGGCAGGTGGAGAGAGCTATTCAAACGCTTAAAAATCTGCTAAGAAAGAACAGCTCGGGAAATTGGACGACTAGGTTATCTAGATCGTTGTTATCCATGAGACTAGCTATAAACAGCACGACGCAGAAATCCCCAGCACAGTTGTTGATGAACAGAAACCTGAGGAGTCTCATAGATAAATTTCATCCTGAAAGTGTGTCGGAGGGAAGGATACGACAGGAGGACAGGTTCATAAGAAATTGGAAACCCCATAGAGTGGTAAATGAAGGACAGGCAGTTATAGCACGAGGGTACAATGGCCCCAGATGGCTACCAGGTGTAGTGCAAGAAAAAACTGGTCCTGTCTCTATTAAGGTAGAGACAGATGACGGAGAAATTTTAAACCGGCATTTAGATCAAGTCAGAGGTTGTGGAGAAAGTGAAGCAACTCCGTCTACATCGTCAACTCCACAAGAGTCAACTAATATTGAAGACCCCCAAGCTGGTCAGGAAATAGATCCTACTGGTGAAGCATCGGGTCCTACTTTGAGAAGGTCCTCAAGATTAAGAAGGCCTTCGAAGTTTTTTGAAATGTAAATTTTTGTTGTGGGGAGAAGTTGTTATATATTCATAGAGATTATTTATCATCATCATTTACTGTATAAATACTTTGTTTTTAATTAAAATATTAGTATGCAAAAATGGCTAGCGTTGCGTCATAAATCTTAAACTAGATACATAATAAAGACCAAATCCAAATAAATAGTGTGTGACGTTTTGGTAACAGCGTTGTTACCATCTTCATTCAGTACTTTTGTCTGAAGATGGTAACAACGCTGTTACCGAAATGTCACACACTATTTATTTATATGGATTTGGCCTTATTACCTTGTGTTTATATTCTATAATCCAAATTGTGCCTTACCAATTAAGAGTTTAAAATAATAAATACAAATTTTAAAATAAAAAAAAAATTGTGTTTTATTTTTTAAAATGTTGCTTAATTTTTAATTGAGATTGTGCGAAATACAAATTCACTCCACATACTATATAGACAGTGAGTAGAGAATAAAGGGTAAAATAAATGGTAAATATTATCTGATATTTACACATTTCTATAATATTAATTTTATGATAAAAGGATAAAAATTACTGCCAATTGCTTTTGAAGCCGTCTTCACACAAAGAGCCATTTGACATCAATTATATACTCTATATCATCAAACAAATTTTCAGATAATATTGAGCGATAAATGTACTAGATACAGGTTACATCTAAAAAAGGCGATAGGAAAGTGAAAAAAAAAAAACGAAAACAAAGAAAAATGAAATAAGGAAGAAGGATAAGCAGGCAATAGGGGATGCTGGAACAGCGGTCGCACGTGATGTTTTACAGGTACATTGGGTCAGTTGAGATTCCTCTACCCTCTAATAGCTATCCAAGAAGGTTTGGAACATGTTGGCTGCTGGCAATTTTATATTTACTTTTCAAAATCGGGAACGCGAATTTGCGTTCTTTGAGTTCTTTGTTCCAAAGTGTTATACGAACATGGAAATGGAATATTGAAATAAAATAATCTCATAATCTTTGTGCTTTCATCATAGTAACTTGTTTATTTATATAAAGTAATATATTTAAAAAATTTTAAATAACTAACATATTTCTATTTTAGAAAATAAAAAAGAAAATAATATTATTATTATCAGCACACTATGCCTAAAGAGCCCACGTAAAAAAAATTTAATAATAACACTCGTGAAATTCACAACAGCAATGCAAAGTGAAACTTTCAACTAACCAGAAACCAAAAGGGCGCAGGCGCGATCTGCAAAGTTCGCTTTTCAACCGCCGCTCACCTTTGTTATACCTTTTTGGCTGTAAAGTTGTAAGTAAACAACAATCAACTATCAAAATTTGTGTTTTAAAATGGTTGAATTATCAGAAGAGTCGAATTATTGATATTGTCGAATTACTGTTTGTTATTTGATAGGGCTGAGGTCGGGACATCTAAACATCATAAACGAAAACTATCCTAAAGTGTCGAATTAACGAGGTTATACTGTATAAGCAACAACAAAAACAAAAAACTTTATTATGACCTTTAGTCTTATACAGATTCTCCGAGTAGAATGTACGGCACATGCAGGACATGGTGCGACTTTTTTGAGAAATTCCTAAATATATTAAAAGAAATTTATAAATTATAATTAATAAGAAATTACGTTTGCTAGTTTAGACGCCAGATTTGGCATTCCCATCACTCCCTCCGCAGATGTGAAACTTTCCCTGAGAAGTTAAAATGACGCCATTTTTCTTACCTCCCAGATGTTTAAATTTCGAAAAATATCAGATGTGGTGTCAATCAGTGGACTTGCATTTTTACAAGCGAGAGAGACAAACAGGGCAAATTGCCTTTACATTATATCAAGTTATATTATTCAAAAATTTAGCATGGCACTAAACACTTACATTTAAGAGCACTTTGTGAGCTGGATTTCCTTGAGATTTAGGCCTCCCACTCTTTTGATTATCACTTTCAGTTTCGTAGTAGCTGGGAACTCAATCGCCACTGATGCCGCTGTAAGATGCTCCGTTAAATTATTTACAAAATGACACACAAAAAAAATACTTACATTTTAGGTGAATTGGACTCACTTGAAACACGGGTAAAGAGTTCTTTGTTCGCCGCTTTTAGTTTCACTATAATTTTTCCCTCGAACGCCACCGATGAGGACACGCGCGCCACCTGTGGCCAAATAAAAGAATTACATTTAAAATCCTATTTTTTAAATATTAATAATATCTTTAAAATATATTAATAGAAGCATTAAAAATACATATACTCTTTTTGGATTTTTAATTAATGTTTTAAAACTTTTCGACTTATATATTCAAGGCGTTTCGTAATTTTTAACCCTCGAGCGCGCGCGCTAAAAATGTAATGTACTTGCGCGCGCTGGGTGAAATTTACCCGATATTATAATTACATATTTTGAACATAAATATTAACTGAGGAAAAACAAAACCTTTTCTATTTCAAAGTAACAGCATTTTAATTTTCAAAAAAGGCAATTATTAATAAAATATTTATATGTTTTGCACAAATTAAACATTTTAAAAACTATTCTTGAATAATGCTCAAAATTGGTAATGGCATATAAAATATGAAACTATTGCTCCTTTCCAATATTAAATATATAAAATTCCATGAGGATATTCTAGACAAATCATAGCAAACTGCAATTGTATGTCCTTTATAAATTGACTTTGCACATTTATGGCACAAAGTTGAGGTCTTCCAGTCCTTACTGGAGGGACACACTACATCTGGTTGGAAGCTTTATCTTGCGGTTCCTGACCTTCTTGATGGCTTTAAGTGCCTTCTAAAAATTAATTGAAATAAATATTAAGAGTATACATTTATGATTTCAATTAACTAATATGTAAAAAAATGACTTTTTTTTTATAGTCCTCTAGGCAGTGAAGAAATGATTTTTCTTTGATTTAGTTGCTCTTTGATGAGTTCAAGGGCCAAACATTTCGAGAATTTTCTTCTGAAGAGCTTCTAAAGATGTATTTTAATTTTTCTCCTTTCAAGCCTAGTAAATGTGTAATGACATCAGGCGTTCTCAACTTTACTGTTTGTGAAAAGCAATTTTTGGACCATTTGGTTTTCGAGGCTCTCCCTATATAAAAATGTGTTTGTGGGATAATTCCCTTATCCCAAAAAATTCCCATATCTGAATATATTCCAATGACACTTCCAGAAAAATGTTCACTTTGATGATCTTCTTCAATATCACCTACAATAATCTCTTCTTGATCTAATAAAAATGACCTTCTTCCCTCCATTTTATATAGAATTATAGGTTGATAAATATATCAACCTATTATATTTATTTTTTAAATTATTAATTCGAATTATTTATCTCACTCAAAAAAAAAATTATCAAAGAAAAATGCAACAAAAAAAATTATATGAATGCGCGCACCAGGTGATTTTTACCCGACAGTGACAATAGATGGAATTTCAGTGTGAGGTGTCAAAATGTGAAACCAAAACTTTAGGCTAGATAATGAGTCAGGAAGCTAAACGAAACCACATCTCCGCCAACCGATTTTTTATTGGTTTATTCTCCACTCAAATGTTGCCATGGGTAATTTTCACCCGGCGCGCGCAATGCCGGGTTAAAGCTTGTTTTATAAAGCTTATCGCTCCAGTTCCTTGGCCTCAATTTGTCTTATTGACTTCCGGCCGTTAAGCCGTTAGGCTTTTAACGTTAAGCTGATTTGTGATTATAACAAGATGATTTTCAATTTTAATGACAGCTTCGTTATTTTTAAAGCCATTTTAAAAAATCACACAATTTTAACGTAAAAATATATTGACCTTTTTAAAAATAATTCCAAAAATATATATTCTTTTATACATCTTTATATCTCTTTTTATATTTTTCTTTTGAAAATACACGTTTCCAGTAAACAAAGCCATGGAGCGTTCCCAGAAAAGGTTAACTTTGGTAGGCGGCGCTGTACGTTGCCACCGCCGTACCTTCGAGCCGTTTTACACGATTTAAAGCGAAGATTTTGGACTTGGTGATTTTTACATTTCGATCTTTTATATTAATATATATATACTTAAAATTTAGAATTATTTTTCAAAAAACGAACATTATTTTTTTTAATTATCTGAAACTAACCTAATTCAACTTATCTAAAACTAACCTTATTTAGCGATTAAACTAACCTAATTTAACCTATTTGAATCTAACCTCATATACACTTTTACACTACCTTTTCATTTCAAAATTAAATTAAAATAAGTTTATATTAAATAATAACATTTTTAAAAATCGACTTTCTGGTTCACACTTTTGTATCTAATCAATTATGTATTTTTTAATTTCTCTCTCTAAAAAAAATCTCGGTATAGTTTAGATTAAAATTTTTTAAGTGGCATATTTTCAAGTCATATATTTATACACAAGTTTTATATTTATTTTACAAATATTGTATAATATGTGATTAATAAACTTTGTAAAAAAAAAATCTTAATACATTTTTTATAACATGACGTTATGTTATATTCCAATAGGTAAAATAGGTTAGATTAAGGTGTGTTATAAAAAGGTTAGTTTCATTAATTAAAATAGATTAGATTCAGATTGGTTATATTAGGTTAGTTTAATCGCTAAATAAGGTTAGTTTTAGATAAGTTGAATTAGGTTAGTTTCAGATAATTTAAAAAAATAATGTTCGTTTTTAGAAAAAATAGTTCAATATTTTATTTAAAAAAACGTTTTTTTAAATTATAATTTAAATTTATATATTTAAATTGGTAAAATTCAAAGTATTTCACCGAAATTGTATTTTTAACTCGTGTAAAACAGCTCGAAGGTACGGCGGTGGCAACATACAGCGCCGCCTACCAAAGTTAACCTTTTCTGGGAACGCTCCCAAAGCCATATTTTTGCTATTTTGAAAAATATAATTCAATAATATTCAACTTTTATACTGTACCCAACCCTCTTAAGCCTTTTGAACCCCACTTTGGCTGAATAACTCTTCTAATTTTCGAATATATTTTAAAATATTATAATTTTAACATCTGTTGAATTACAAGGTGGAGGCGACACAATATGGCCAGACAATCTGTTGAAGATATTAATCTGTGATTTTAAATGTTTCTTTTTGACCAGTACTTTTTTTTTTTGCCTTTTCCTAAAAATGTTTTTTTCTTCTTCTTCATTATTACTTGTTCTATATGTAAAGCTTTGTTTTTGATACTTGAATAAACAAATTCAAGTTTATTATATTTTTGTGTGCTTTTAAAGTTAAAACACAACAGGTTATGAACCCAACCACGCATTCACTGCAAAATATGATGAGCGGAATTTCTGACGCTATTGTCAGATATCCATGAGCCTCTTTCTTTCTCAGGGAGTTCACAAAATAACACATCCTGCTATAAAAAGATATATAGTTTGCGTGTATCCTGCACGCACTGGGGTTAAAAAAGGAAGGACATAAACTCTGGTTAAATTTACATTATATATTTATTTATCTCTTTTGACCAAAAGAAAAACACAAAGATAAGAAATAAAATAAATAAATATGCAATGACGATTGAGTGGGAAAGTTTACATATATATATACCTTAGATAATAAAAGGCATATATTGGATTTAAAAATATATTTATTTTGCCAATATTTCGGCTGGCTGAACGCCAACCTTTATCGAGGCATTACATTTTTGTATACCTAAAATTTTAGTATACAAAAATGTAATGCCTCGATAAAGGTTGGCGTTCAGCCAGCCGAAATATTGGCAAAATAAATATTTTTTTAAATCCAATATATGCCTTTTATTATCTAATGAATTAAGTATGGATTGCTCTATTTTCAAAACATATATATACCTGTTTAAAAAAATCATTATAAAAAGAAAATACTTAACTTTAGTGCTTTTTTGTTGGAAGGCTGGAAACCCCTCCCCAAAACTTTTAGAACTACATTTTAACGAGCTTCCCTCTACTATCTTATCTATTACTGACCAGCCCCCCCCCCCCCCCCCCCCCCCAAAAAAAAAAACTTGCTTGCCACTAACTTTTTCCTCCCAGGGTGACCAAACAAAAATTAAAAAAATTAAAATAAATCTTTATCTGTGATAAGAAAGACATTTTAAAAAAAAATTATCTTTCGAAATATTAATTTAAAAATATTAATTAAAAAATAGAAAGCCCAAAATAACTGCTTATTTAAAATAAAAGGAAAATTTATTATAGTTGCAACATCTTAGTACACTTTTATTTTGTAGCAAATCTTTATTGTCTTAGTAAAGTCTGATACAGCATTTTTTGTTGTTTTGCGAAACGCCAAAAAAGTGACAACAACAAATCAATGATGATGATAACCTGCGTCTTGCAGATTAACATTTTCATAGAAACATATATATATATACATATTTATTGCTAGCTATATATCACCATCTTCTCTCTTCAAATCTCACAGGAGGTCTCCTCACTCGAGGTGGGTTCCGCCTTAGGACAGGACCCTCCTCTTTCAAGGCCTCGGGGTCCAGCGAGGGAAGAGGCTCCAATGACTTTCCATCGTCTGTATCACTCTGAACCTCTGAATCTTGATCCGACCGCTGGCTAGTTAGTCCTGGCGACATCGACTCCATATAACCTCTGTCTCGTACAACCTACAACCTCCGAGATTATGGCACTGGGACCTGCTCCTCTTGAGTGCTCGGGTTGACGCTCTCCATCTCCACTCTCATCTTCCTCACCATTCCTCCACCTTTTTCTAATTTGATCCCTGTGATAGGCCTTTACCTGTCCGTGGATCAAAATGGTGTAGACTCTAGTTCCCTTCTTGCCCACAATTTTTCCTGGGATCCATTTATCACCACTTGAGCTAACTGTAGATGGGGAGTGTTTGGTTTGGGGAATGAGAGTTGTCATTCCACCATCTCTCAGAATAAAAATGTTGAACTGTCTTCATGAGACTCATTCCGGTATGAACAAAATGAAGGCTGTAGCAAGATCACATTTTTGGTGGCCTAATCTAGATACCCAAATCGAGTTTTTGGTATATAAGTGCAGAAGCTGTCAGCAATCCCAGGATGGGCCAAATAAAGGAAAATGGCAACCCTGGAAATGGTCAACCAGACCTTGGCAAAGAATTCACATTGATTTTGCAAATAAGGAAAACATTAATTTATTAATAGTAGTAGATAGTCATTCAAAGTGGTTCGAAGCCATCCCAATGAGAGAGACCACCACACGCAAAACCATTGAGCAACTACGGCGACTTTTTTCTTCCTATGGGTTACCGGAGGAACTTGTATCTGATAATGGACCTCAGTTTACTGGGAGTGAAATGAAAGGTTTTCTGGAAGGAAATGGAATTAAACAAACATTGATCCCGGCGTACCACCCGCAAAGTAATGGCTTGGCTGAAAGAGCGGTTAGAACAATTAAGACTGCCCTGGATAAAAATAAAAGGAAAATTGGGGACACCATTCAAGACACCTTGTCAAAAGTTCTTCTGGCATATCGAAGCACCCCGCATGTGACAACGGGAAAGACTCCATCAGAGCTCTTTATTGGGCGTGCGCTTCGAACCAGAGTGTCGTTGATACATCCCAGCTTGGCATCTAGAGTTAGGGACCAGCAAGCCAGGCAAATGAAGTATGATCGGCGAACCCATTTGGAAGAATTCCAGATAGATGATTTAGTGTGGTGTAAAAACTTTAGAGGTGGTGATAAATGGATCCCAGGAAAAATTGTGGGCAAGAAGGGAACTAGAGTCTACACCATTTTGTCTAATGCTTCAGTAACTGCTGGCCTAATGGCGAAAGGCACCGGACGAGCCTTATGGAAAATTGGATTCACATCACACATGTTTACTGAAAATGTGAAACCTTTTATTGGTTCAGTTGTCTCCACAAATAAGGCTTGATTTTCCTTCAAAATTTCCTCAATGGTAATTTCCACAGGCATATGTTTTACCGCGAAACAGCCCAATTTCAATCTATTTATCCATTCTCTTCCCATCAACGCCCTCTTTTCTCCTTTCACCACCAACGCTCTAAGTTTGTAAGTAATATCTTGACACTCCACTTTGACATTGATTTTACCCAGAATGGGTACCACGGTACCATCATAAGTTCTTACAATAATACTCGCTTTTTCCAATTTCAAGTGTTAAGGACTATTTTTAAAATCCTTTTCTGATATCAGTGTTAGACCACTACCCGTATCCATTTCAAATTTAATAAAGTTTCCTTCTACTTTTAACTCCATCAGATAGGGAGGGTCACTTGAGGCAAAATTAATTTTATACTCAGGTATCGTCACGCTTATAATTTTCTGGACATACTCTTCCTCCTCTTCTTGGTCTCCTATCTGATGTATATTTCCCGGCTGATTTTGATGTTGCCTTAGATTTCTTCTACTGCTCCAACATATTGAGGCAATGTGTCCTTTTTTATTACACTTAAAGCATATCGCCTCCTTAAATCTACATGGTTCTTTGTGTGGTTTACCACAATGTTTACATTTGCCATTCTGGAAATTTGATTCAACCTTGCGTTCAATCCTCAACTTATCTACACAATCTTCACCCTGCTCCAAATGGAATAATTTTGTATTTTTCTCAGCCGCTTCCATAGATAATGCTATCTCAATTACTTTAGCTAAAGAAATGTCACCCTCCGACAAAATTCTATTTTGTATTTTGGCATTATATAACCCACAAACCATTTTATCACGTAAAGAATCCTCCAGAAAATTTCCAAAGTTGCATGAGGAAGCCAAACGCTTAATTTCCACCAAGTAGTCCGAGATGCTTTCTTCCTTTAATTGCATTCTTTTAAAAAAAATGAACCTCTCTACTACAATTGAGCGCTTTGGAGAGAAGTGCCTTTTCAAGATATCTATTAGGTCATCAAAAGTTTTATTTTTAGGTAGAATAGGACTGCACAAATTCTTCAAAACACCATAGGTTTTACTTCCCATGAGGGTTAGGAGATAAGCCTTTTTCTTCTCATCCCCTGCCTCCTCCAATATGAGAAACTGTTCCAATCGTTCATAAAACGTTTCAAAAGTTTCAGTTTCTTCATTATATTCCTTAAATTGGTAACTAGCCATTTTATTTCACCTTTTTTTTTTTAAATTTGCATCCTAAAACTTTGCAATTTTAGTCTCTTAAAAATAACTTTCAATTATATGCAAAATCAAAGATAATTTCTAAAAATATTTACTTCAAAATTCGAGGGTACTTACTCTTATATCCTCGTCGCCAAATGCAACATCTTAGTACACTTTTATTTTGTAGCAAATCTTTATTGTCTTAGTAAAGTCTGATACAGCATTTTTTGTTGTTTTGCGAAACGCCAAAAAAGTGACAACAACAAATCAATGATGATGATAACCTGCGTCTTGCAGATTAACATTTTCATAGAAACATATATATATATACATATTTATTGCTAGCTATATATCAATAGTACTATATGTTATTAAAAAAAACTAGAAATAAAAAAAGGAGGTGAAGAGATGGGCTGGTTTTTTACAGAGAAGAATTCTCGAAGTCCGCTTCATTGTCCACCAGCTTTTCCTTGATTCTGTGGGTGACTTTGTGGAGGCCCCAGAAGTGGCCTCTACAATCCTTCCCCACCAAGACCACGGGATTTGGGCTTGCGAGGGAGCAGGACTATCTCCGGGGTCAAACGTGGAGGTCATGGATGCTCTGGCTTGCGAGGGAGCAAGGCAAATCTCCGGGGTCAAAAGTGGAGGTCGGGGAATGCTCTGGATTAGCGGAAACAATAGCACTGTCTAAAATAAAAAAAAAATGTCAAAACAAAGGGCGCCATGCATTCTATTTATTCGCCAGTTGAATGCAAGACTGGCTTTTTTTTAAATTCCACTCTGTGACACGGATAGTATTGTGATAGGTATACCGGAGTCTTAGGGTGCCTGGAACACAAGGGTTATAAACACATATATACATCTATTTATATGTAAGATTTGACACATTTGTGGGAAGGTGCATACCTACTAGTTAAAAAAAAATGCTTAGTGACTAAAATAAAAGTAAAAGAGCCAATAATTAATCCAAAACTAAAATAAATAAATAAAAGGCCAATAATGAATTCAAACAAAAATTAAATAAATGAGAAAACCAATAATGAATTCAAACAAAAAAATAAATAAGAAAGCCAATAATGAATTCAAAACTAAAATAAATAAATAAAAGGCCAATAATGAATTCAAACAAAATTGAATAAATGAGAAAACCAATAATGAATTCAAACAAAAAAATAAATAAGAAAGCCAATAATGAATTCAAACCTGAACTATAATGAATTCAAACTGGAAAAATAAGAATAATAATAAAAGAACCAATAATGAGAAAAAAAAAAACTGGTGACTTCACATCGACTTGACACGGTGCCTGTCAGTCAAATTTTATCTCTATCAGTTCCATGCCTTTTTCGTTGAAACATATAGTATATCTCTAGATATTTTTATTTATATATATCTTTTTAAAAATCTATTCAGTAGAGAGAGTGGATATGTTTGCTCGAGAAATAAATTTAATCTATCTATATATATAAAATTGAATGTCTGTCTGTCTGTTTGTTTGTTTGTTTGTTTGTACTCTATAGATTCAAAAACCATACATCCAATCGCCGTGAAATTTTGGGGTATTATTAGGTATATCACCGGGAAGGTTTTTGAAAAATAATTTCATGAATATCTTGAATATCCTTAGAGTTACTTGCAGATTTGTATATTTAAATCGCAAGCAGCGCCCCCATTGTGACGATGATAACAAGTTTTCTTATCACTAAGTTTGTTATCTTAAATATTATTTATCAAAAGTAAGATTATCTCAGGATGACACGGCAATGTGACACGGGAAAAAATGTTCACTAGATAAAGCTATGATTTTCTATATGATATAAAAAGCCAACAATGAAGAGTGAATGTAATATAAAAAGCCAACAATGAAGAATGAATGTAAGATAAAAAGCCAACAATGAAGAGTGAATGTAATATAAAAAGCCAACAATGAAGAATGAATGTAAGATAAAAAGCCAACAATGAAGAGTGAATGTAAGATAAAAAAGCCAACAATGAATAGTAAATGTAATATAAAGAGCCAACAATGAAGAATGAATGTAAGATAAAAAGCCAACAATGAAGAGTAAATATAATATAAAAAGCCAACAATGAAGAATGAATGTAAGATAAAAAGCCAACAATGAAGAGTAAATATAATATAAAAAGCCAACAATGACGAGTGAATGTAAGATAAAAAGCCAACAATGAAGAGTAAATGTAATATAAAAAGCCAACAGAGTGAATGTAAGATAAAAAGCCAACAATGAAGAGTGAATGTAATATAAAAAGCCAACAAAGAATAATGAATGTAAGATAAAAAGCCAACAATGAAGAGTGAATGTAATATAAAAAGCCAACAATGACGAATGAATGTAAGATAAAAAGTCAACAATGAAGAGTGAATGTAAGATAA
This sequence comes from Cordylochernes scorpioides, assembly GCA_030710605.1. Taxonomy (NCBI): domain Eukaryota; kingdom Metazoa; phylum Arthropoda; class Arachnida; order Pseudoscorpiones; family Chernetidae; genus Cordylochernes; species Cordylochernes scorpioides. The sequence goes on along the minus strand of CP092882.1, from coordinate 72,633,672 downwards.
AAAGCCAACAATGAAGAGTAAATGTAAGATAAAAAGCCAACAATGAAGAGTGAATGTAATATAAAAAGCCAACAATGAAGAATGAATGTAAGATAAAAAGTCAACAATGAAGAGTGAATGTAAGATAAAAAGCCAACAATGAAGAGTAAATGTAAGATAAAAAGCCAACAAAGAAGAGTAAATATAATATAAAAAGTCAACAATGAAGAGTGAATGTAATATAAAAAGCCAACAATGAAGAGTAAATGTAATATAAAAAGCCAATAATGAAGAGTAAATGTAATATAAAAAGCCAACAATGAAGAATGAATGTAAGATAAAAAGCCAACAATGAAGAATGAAGGTAAGATAAAAAGCCAACAATGAAGAGTAAATATAATATAAAAAGCCAACAATGAAGAGTGAATGTAAGATAAAAAGCCAACAATGAAGAGTAAATGTAATATAAAAGCCAACAGAGTGAATGTAAGATAAAAAGCCAACAATGAAGAGTGAATGTAATATAAAAAGTCAACAATGAAGAATGAATGTAAGATAAAAAGCCAACAATGAAGAGTAAATCTATATATCTATATATATATATAAGTCAATTCCTGTCTGACTGTTTCGCGATAAACTCAAAAACTACTGAACCAATTGGTACCAAAATTTACATACATAGGTAAAAGAATACGGGGAAGACGATAGGCTATTTTAAAAAATATATAAATCAATTATTAAAACTATATATTCAAATTATTCAACTTAGCTCACGAGCAGCGCCCTCTAAGAACACTCAGGCGGGCGACGGTGGCGCGCGACGATTGGCTGCCGGCGCAGCACGTGACTTCCCTGCCCGCCGCCCCCCTCCCCCCCGCCGAGTAAATGAGATCTCCCGGCTGACGGCCGGTTGAGCTCACGGGCAGCGCCCTCTAGAACGCGTGACGATTTTGACGGCGCGAGGCGCTCCCGGTTGGACAGTTGCGCGGGGGCAGAGTGACCTCGCGGGTGCCCTCCGGGAACTACATCCATCTTCCATATGTAATATACATTTAATCGTGTAAACCCGGGCGTTGCCCGGGTCATTCGTCTACAAATTCGCAGTAGTTCACTAATTCAAACAAAAATTTCCATACATAGGTAAAAGAATACTGGGAAGACGATAGACTATTTTAAAAATTTTGCTGTATCATGTTTGATTATCATATATAACACATATAATATAAATATTTATATAGTAACTGCTCTAATTTGAAATATTTTGTAGGTTTTATTTATTTATATATTTTCATTTTTAGATATAACTGATCTAATTCGCCGTTTAAAATATCTAATAATAGTTCGCTTAATAACACATATAATATAAATATTTATATAATAACTGCTCTAATTTGAAATATTTGGTAGGTTTTATTTATTTATATATTTCATTTTTAGATATAACTGATCTAATTCGCCGTTTAAAATAGTTTTCTTAATAACACATATAATATAAATATTTATATAATAACTGCTCTAATTTGAAATATTTGGTAGGTTTTATTTATTTATATATTTTCATTTTTAGATATAACTGATCTAATTCGCCGTTTAAAATATCTAATAATAGTTCGCTTAATAACTAACTGATTTAATTCGCCGTTTAAAATAGTTCGCTTAATAACACATATAATATAAATATTTATATAGTAACTGCTCTAATTTGAAATATTTGGTAGGTTTTATTTATTTATATATATTTTCATTTTTAGATATAACTGATCTAATTCGTCGTTTAAAATAGTTCGCTTAATAACACATATAATATGATTATTTATATAATAACTGCTCTAATTTGAAATATTTGGTAGGTTTTATTTATTTATATACTAGCGGACCCGCCCGGCTTCGCCCGGGTTTTACCCGAGTGAATGTTTGTCTAACGAACTATTCTAGCTAAGATAAATAATTTTTGTTACCCTTCTCCGCCAAAACCTCTAATAAACAAAGGGAATTTTGCAAGTAGGTACCTGCATAAACCATTGGAACTGTTGCAGGTGTAGGTACCTGCATAAACCATTGGAACTGTTGCAGGTGTAGGTACCTGAATAAACCATTGGAACTGTTGCAGGTGTAGGTACCTGAATAAACCATTGGAACTGTTGCAGGTGTAGTATATTATATATATAATATATATATATATATATATATTAACAGTAATTAAACGTAAGAGTAAGAAAATGTTGATTTTAAAATATTTTAATTTTAAAATATTTTAATTTTTTCATATTTTAAATATGTAAATAGAGTCTCTTAAGAAAGACCACCTAAAAACATGAATCAACTTGTTTCTCCTGTTGGTGGTCTCTCATTGAAGATTCTAATTGCTATTAAAGAATCTCTAATAGACCTTTAATAAGAGACTGCCTCTTGGAGAGACGGTGTAGCTACGAAATGGATATTCCCGGCTTCGCCCGGATTTTACCCGAGTAAAGGTTTGTCTAACGAATCTCTCGATAAAGTGAACATTTTTTCCCGGTCCCTTGAAAAATACTCGATAAGTTGAATAAAATCATTATTAATTGGTTCCCTCCGTAATTGGAAGTTAAAGGAATAGTATCTTGCCTTGGAATTGTATCATTATTCTTGTCTCAAATAAATTGCCGTGTCATCCTGAATTTTGTCTTTCCTAATTTTCTACATTACAAAATCATCGTATCATCATGATAATATTTAGAGCAGATTGTTGAATTATAACAGATAAATTAGAATATTTATCTTGATTATATCTAGGCGAAAAGTTATTTCAAAAATTTTATTTGCTAGAAACCTTCCCAGTACTATACTAAATAACTTCCCAAAGTTTCATGGCGATCCAATGAGTGGTTTGGTCAGGCATAAAGGACAAACAGACATACATTCATTTTTATATATATAAGATTTCATTTTTAGATATAACTGATCTAATTCGACGTTTAAAATAACTGCTCTTGAAATATTTGGTATGTTTTATTTATTTATATATTTTCATTTTCAGATGTAACTGATCTAATTCGCTGTTTAAAATAACTGCTCTAATTCGAAATATTTGGTATGTTTTATTTGTGTTCACTCTATTTCTATTTATTTGAAGTATTATAATTTCCATGTTTCAAAAACCTATTTCAAAAAGGTCGTTAGAAATATGTAAGGCCTGAAATAGCTTTACATGCGAACATTTATGATGCCAAGCGTAGCTTAATGGTTACGTGTGCGGCTTCGTCTTTCCACAACCTTGGTTCGAAACTTAGCCTGGGTGTTTTTTTTTTTTTATTATTGAAGCAAAGTTTTTTTTACAGTACCAAAATTTCCATACATAGGTAAAAAAATACGAGGAAAACGATAGGCTATTTTAAATTATATATAAATTAAATATTAAAACTATATATATTCAAATTATTCTGCTTAGCTCACGAACAGCGCCCTCTATCAAGGTTATAAATACGTTTAAAATCGATATATTCTCAAAATTTTATTAATAATAGTTCGATTAATAATTAGAATACTTGATCTAAATCGAGATATTTATAGACGCTCGCTCGATTTGAAGATTTACACATGTGTATATCGTAACTAATCTGACTGTAAAGTTTGGAGCGGGACATTTCACAAAAGTGACGTCCACGGTGCCAATTTATAATTGTAACGAATAGTATTTGAATAAAAACATTTAATCGGGTAAAACCCGGGCGTTGCCCGGGTCATTCGTCTAGTATATATATAAAAGTCAATTTCTGTCTGTCTGTCTGTTTCGCGATAAAATCAAAAACTACTGAACCAATTGGTACCAAATTTTGCATGTCGCTTTTTATAAACCTGAGGAAAATTTTCGGCTGCATTTTGATTAGTATTTTTGGCTATTTATTTTTTTCATTTGAAGAACTTTTTTTTACGCGGACTAATCCGGAATGGAATGAATACCTAAATATGGCCTTTTTTTAAGCATCGGTGGTTCAGTGGTAGAATGCTCGCCTGCCACGCGGGCGGCCCGGGTTCGATTCCCGGCCGATGCATTTTTTTTTTTACAATTTTTAAAACTCATTTATATTATCTTATATATATACTAGACGAATGGCCCGGGCAACGCCCGGGTTTTACCCGAGTGCGTATATATTTTAAAATGATTTAATTAAAATACTATTCGTTACAATTATAAATTGGCGCCGTGGATGTCTCTCTTGTGAAACGTCCCGCCCCAAACTGTGTGTCTTGAAAATATAAAAATAAAAGTGTGAACGGAAAAATATGTCCAGGGTAGCCTAGGTAAGCCCGGTAAGCGGAAGGTCGTGGGTTCGATTCCCATCCCTTGACACTTTTTTATTTTTTCCATTCTGACCAAAATCTATCCGTGAACTTCACACAGTGAACTTCACACAGAGAGAATAAGGCAATTATATAAGTAGATAATCCAAATTGTGCCTTATCACACACTATTTTTTTATTTGGCCTTATTACCTTGTGTTTATAATCTATGACGTAATGCCGGCGGCGCGCGCCCGTTGGCTGCCGGCGAGCACGTGACCTCCCTGTGCGGGCGCATCCGTGACAGAACCGGCCGGCCCATGACGGTCGTGACTATATATATAATGGATGGATAATAATAATAATATAATAATCTCTCTATCACTTTTAAACCTATATAATATTATTTGAATGATATAATAATAGTAGTTTCAATTTTTTTCAAATCCCTCTTTATTGATGTTACCCGAATTTCTGTAGTATAAAAGCTTTTTTTAAAACATGATTGACAACGTTTAAGAATACATTGAATAATCAAAATACAAAATATCAGAATAATCTATAATCCAAATTGTACCTTATCATTAGATTTGGTCTTATTACTTTGTGTTTATAATCTACTATAATCTCATATAATCTATGATGTAATGCCGGCGGCGCGCGCCCGTTGGCTGCCGGCTAAGCACGTGACCTCCCTGTGCGCGCGCATCCGTGACAGAACCGGCCGCCCATGACGGTCGTGACTATATATGTTGATGGATAATAATAATATAATAATAATAATAATTATTATTATTATTATTATTATCATTAGATAATGATAATGATCATAATGATGATGCGCGCGCATCCGTGACAGAACCGGCCGGCCGGCCGGCCGGCCGGCCAGCCCGCCCATGACGGTCGTGACTATATATAGGGATAATGAGTTTTAAAAATTGTAAAAAAAAAAAAAATGCATCGGCCGGGAATCGAACCCGGGCCGCCCGCGTGGCAGGCGGGCATTCTACCACTGAACCACCGATGGTTATGAAAAATCCCATCCGTGAGCTTCAGACAAACAAACAGACAGAATAAGGCAAATATATAAGTAGATAATATTATTGCGATTTCACCGCCACTCTGTGTTGTGACGACGATCTAAGTTCTATAGAGGTAGTCACTCACCTCTATTCTTGGTCGGTTTTATATTTTCAAGACACACACAGTTTGGGGCGGGACGTTTCACAAGAGAGACATCCACGGCGCCAATTTATAATTGTAACGAATAGTATTTTAATTAAAACATTTTAAAAACACAGTTTGGAACGGGACGTTTCACAAGAGTGACATCCATGGCGCCAATTTATAAATGTAACGAATAGTATTTGAATTAAAACGTTTTTAAAATATATACGCACTTGGGTAAAACCCGGGCGTTGCCCGGGCCATTCGTCTAGTAATATATAAATGAGTTTTAAAAATTGTAAAAAAAAAAAAAAAATGCATCGGCCGGGAATCGAACCCGGGCCGCCCGCGTGGCAGGCGAGCATTCTACCACTGAACCACCGATGGTTATGAAAAATCCCATCCGTGAGCTTCAGACAAACAAACAGACAAACAGACAGAATAAGGCAAATATATAAGTAGAATACAAGAATGACATCCACGGCGCCAATTTATAATTGTAACGAATAGTATTTTAATTAAAACATTTTAAAAACACACAGTTTGGAACGGGACGTTTCACAAGAGTGACATCCATGGCGCCAATTTATAATTGTAACGAATAGTATTTGAATTAAAACGTTTTTAAAATATATACGCACTCGGGTAAAACCCGGGCGTTGCCCGGGCCATTCGTCTAGTAATATATAAATGAGTTTTAAAAATTGTAAAAAAAAAAAAAAAAATGCATCGGCCGGGAAACGAACCCGGGCCGCCCGCGTGGCAGGCGAGCATTCTACCACTGTACCACCGATGGTTATGAAAAATCCCATCCGTGAGCTTCAGACAAACAGACAGAATAAGGCAAATATATAAGTAGAAAATTGAATGTCTGTCTGTACTCTATAGATTCAAAAACCATACATCCAATCGCCGTGAAATTTTGGGATATTATTAGGTATATCACCGGGAAGGTTTTTGAAAAATAATTTCATGAATATCTTGAATATCCTTAGAGTTATTTGCAGATTTGTAGATTTAACTCGCAAGCAGCTCCCCCATTGTGACGATGATAACAAGTTTTCTTATCACTAAGTTTGATATCTTAAATATTATTTATCAAAAGTAAGATTATCTCAGGATGACACGGCAATTTATTTGCGACAAGAATAATGATACAATTCCAAGGCGAAGATACTATTCCTTTAACTTCCAATTACCGAGGGAACCAATTAATATTGATTTTATTCAACTTATCGAGTATTTCTCAAGGGACCGGGAAAAAATGTTCACTAGATAAAACTATGATTTTCTAATGTAGAAAATTAGAAAAGACAAAATTCAGGAAGACAAGGCACACAGGGACCGGGAAAAATGTTCACTTTATCGAGAGATTCAAATTTACGAGTTTCAAATTATCAAAATATATCTTTTTTTATTTTTTAATAAGTTTTCAGAAAATTGTTTTAACAAATGTTCGCTAGACAAACCTTTACTCGGGTAAAACCCCGGGCGAAGCCGAGTACGTTTTATAAGTTTAAAGATATTTGTCTTAACAAATGTTCGTTAGACAAACATTCACTCGGGTGAAACCCGGGCGAAGCCGGGCACATCCGCTAGTCTATATATATAAAATTGAATGTCTGTCTGTTTGTCTGTTTGTTTGTACTCTATAGATTCAAAAACCATACATCCAATCGCCGTGAAATTTTGGGATATTATTAGGTATATCACCGGGAGGGTTTTTGAAAAATAATTTCATGAATATCTTGAATATCCTTAGAGGTATTTGCAGATTTGTAGATTTAACTCGCAAGCAGCGCCCCCATTGTGACGATGATAACAAGTTTTCTTATCACCAAGTTTGTTATCTTAAAAATTATTTATCAAAAGTAAGATTATCTCAGGATGACACGGCAATGTGACACGGGAAAAAATGTTCACTAGATAAAACTATGATTTTCTATATGATATAAAAAGCCAACAATGAAGAGTGAATGTAATATAAAAAGCCAACAATGAAGAATGAATGTAAGATAAAAAGCCAACAATGAAGAGTGAATGTAAGATAAAAAGCCAACAATGAAGAATGAATGTAAGATAAAAAGCCAACAATGAAGAGTGAATGTAAGATAAAAAGCCAACAATGAATAGTAAATGTAATATAAAGAGCCAACAATGAAGAATGAATGTAAGATAAAAAGCCAACAATGAAGAGTAAATATAATATAAAAAGCCAACAATGAAGAATGAATGTAAGATAAAAAGCCAACAATGAAGAGTAAATATAATATAAAAAGCCAACAATGAAGAGTGAATGTAAGATAAAAAGCCAACAATGAAGAGTAAATGTAATATAAAAAGCCAACAGAGTGAATGTAAGATAAAAAGCCAACAATGAAGAGTGAATGTAATATAAAAAGCCAACAAAGAATAATGAATGTAAGATAAAAAGCCAACAATGAAGAGTGAATGTAATATAAAAAGCCAACAATGAAGAATGAATGTAAGATAAAAAGCCAACAATGAAGAGTGAATGTAAGATAAAAAGCCAACAATGAAGAGTAAATGTAATATAAAAAGCAAAAATGAAGAATGAATGTAAGATAAAAAGCCAACAAAGAAGAGTAAATATAATATAAAAAGCCAACAATGAAGAGTGAATGTAATATAAAAAGCCAACAATGAAGAGTAAATATAATATAAAAAGCCAACAATGAAGAGTGAATGTAAGATAAAAAGCCAACAATGAAGAGTAAATGTAATATAAAAGCCAACAGAGTGAATGTAAGATAAAAAGCCAGCAATGAAGAGTGAATGTAATATAAAAAGCCAACAATGAAGAATGAATGTAAGATAAAAAGCCAACAATGAAGAGTAAATCTATATATATATATATATATATTATATTATATTATATTATATATATATATAAAAGTCAATTTCTGTCTGTCTGTCTGTTTCGCGATAAAATAAAAAACTACTGAACCAATTGGTACCAAATTTTGCATGTCGCTTTTTATAAACCTGAGGAAAATTTTCGGCTGCATCTTGATTAGTATTTTTGGCTATTTCTTTTTTTCATTTGAAGAACTTTTTTTACGCGGACTAATCCGGAATAGAATGAATACCTAAATATGGCCATTTTTTAAGCATCGGTGGTTCAGTGGTAGAATGCTCGCCTGCCACGCGTGCGGCACGGGTTCGATTCCCGGCCGATGCATTTTTTTTTTTACAATTTTTAAAACTAATTTATATTATCTTATATATATAAAATTGAATGTCTGTCTGTCTGTCTGTACTCTATAGATTCAAAAACCATACATCCAATCGCCGTGAAATTTTGGGATATTATTAGGTATATCACCGGGAAGGTTTTTGAAAAATAATTTCATGAATATCTTGAATATCCTTAGAGTTATTTGCAGATTTGTAGATTTAACTCGCAAGCAGCGCCCCCATTGTGACGATGATAACAAGTTTTCTTATCACTAAGTTTGTTTTCTTAAATATTATTTATCAAAAGTAAGATTATCTCAGGATGACACGGCAATTTATTTGCGACAAGAATAATGATACAATTCCAAGGCGAAGATACTATTCCTTTAACTTCCAATTACCGAGGGAACCAATTAATATTGATTTTATTCAACTTATCGAGTATTTCTCAAGGGACCGGGAAAAAATGTTCACTAGATAAAACTATGATTTTCTAATGAAGAAAATTAGGAAAGACAAAATTCAGGATGACAAGGCACACAGGGACCGGGAAAAAATGTTCACTTTATCGAGAGATTCAAATTTACGAGTTTCAAATTATCAAAATATATCTTTTTTATTTTTTAATAAGTTTTTAGAGAATTGTTTTAACAAATGTTCGCTAGACAAACCTTTACTCGGGTAAAACCCCGGGCGAAGCCGAGTACGTTTTATAAGTTTAAAGATAATTGTTTTAACAAATGTTCGTTAGACAAACATTCACTCGGGTGAAACCCGGGCGAAGCCGGGCACATCCGCTAGTCTCTATATCTCTATCTCTATATCTCTATATATATATAAAAGTCAATTTCTGTCTGTCTGTCTGTTTCGCGATAAACTCAAAAACTACTGAACCAATTGGTACCAAATTTTGCATGTCGCTTTTTATAAACCTGAGGAAAATTTTCGGCTGCATTTTGATTAGTATTTTTGGCTATTTCTTTTTTTCATTTGAAGAACTTTTTTTACGCGGACTAATCCGGAATGGAATGAATACCTAAATATGGCCATTTTTTTCAAGCATCGGTGGTTCTGTGGTAGAATGCTCGCCTGCCACGCGGGCGGCCAGGGTTCGATTCCCGGCCGATGCATTTTTTTATTTTTTTATTTTAAAACTCATTTATATTATATCTTCTTCTTCTATATATATAAAAATGAATGTTTGTATGTTTGTTTGTTTGTTTGTTGGTTTGTATGTCCGGTATACAAATTGGCAGTGGTTCACTAATTCAAACCAAAATTTCCATACATAGGTAAAATATACGGGGAAGACGATAGGCTATTTAAAAATATATATAAATCAATCATTAACACTATATATTATTAGTCAGAAAATGATGATGACGATATTGCTGTATCATGTAAGATTATCAGATACAAAATTATATCGGGAAAAATTCCAAAAAGCAGAGACCACGGGTGAAACCAGCTCATTATTTTGTACGCAGGAACAAAATTCTAACAGAAAAGCATTCATTCGAGCAGAAAACAAAAGCCAGATCATCTTTCTATAAAAATATCGCTTCTCAGACACAAAGTTTGGAGCGGGACGTTTCACAAGAGTGACATCCACGCCGCCAATTTATAATTGTAACGAATAGTATTTAAATAAAAACATTTAATCGGGTAAAACCCGGGCGTTGCCCGGGTCATTTGGCTAGTCTATATATATAAAAATGAATGTATGTGTGTCTGTTTGTTTGTTTGTTTGTTTGTTTGTCCTTTATGCCTGACCAAACCACTCATTGGATCGCCATGAAACTTTGGGAAGTTATTTAGTATAGTACTGGGAAGGTTTCTAGCAAATAAAATTTTTGAAATAACTTTTCGCCTAGAAATAATCAAGATAAATATTCTAATTTATCTGTTATAATTCAACAATCTGCTCTAAATATTATCATGATGATAAGATGATTTTGTAATGTAGAAAATTAGGAAAGACAAAATTCAGGATGACACGGCAATTTATTTGAGACAAGAATAATGATACAATTCAAAGGCAAGATACTATTCCTTTAACTTCCAATTACCGAGGGAACCAATTAATATTGATTTTATTCAACTTATCGAGTATTTTTCAAGGGACTGGGAAAAAATGTTCACTTTATCGAGAGATTCGTTAAACAAACCTTTACTCGGGTAAAACCCGGGCGAAGCCGGGTACATCCATACAAGAATAATGATACAATTCCAAGGCAAGATACTATTCCTTTAACTTCCAATTACCGAGGGAACCAATTAATATTGATTTTATTCAACTTATCGAGTATTTTTCAAGGGACCGGGAAAAAAATGTTCACTTTATCGAGAGATTCGTTAGGCAAACTTTTACTCGGGTAAAACCCGGGCGAAGCCGGGTACGTCCGCTAGTATATATATAAATGAATGTATGTCTGTTTGTTTGTCCTTTATGCCTGACCAAACCACTCATTGGATCGCCATGAAACTTTGGGAAGTTATTTAGTATAGTACTGGGAAGGTTTCTAGCAAATAAAATATTTGAAATAACTTTTCGCCTAGAAATAATCAATATAAATATTCTAATTTATCTGTTATAATTCAACAATCTGCTCTAAATATTATCATGATGATACGATGATTTTGTAATGTAGAAAATTAGGAAAGACAAAATTCAGGATGACACGGCAATTTATTTGAGACAAGAATAATGATACATTTCAAAGGCAAGATACTATTCCTTTAACTTCCAATTACCGAGGGAACCAATTAATATTGATTTTATTCAACTTATCGAGTATTTTTTCAAGGGACCGGGAAAAAATGTTCATTTTATCGAGAGATTCGTTAAACAAACCTTTACTCGGGTAAAACCCGGGCGAAGCCGGGTACGTCCGCTAGTATATTATATAAATAAATGACGTAACGAATTATATTATCATTATTATCATAATATTCTGTGTGTTCCCGAATATTATTATCAATAATAGTCGTTAGGCAAACTTTCACTCGGATAAAACCCGGGCGAAGCCGGGTACACATTAGCTAGTATATATATGTTCCCGGCTTCGCCCGATTTTTACCCGAGTAAAAATTTGCCTAACAAACATTTGTTAAAACGATTCTAGCAAACATCCAATCCCTACTGAATCTATACTTGTCTACACTCTCGATAATTTTTTCCCGGTCCCTTGAAAAATACTCGATAAGTTGAAAAAAATCAGTATTAATTGGTTCACTCGGTAATTTGAAGTTGAAGAAATAGTATCTTACCACAAACGAAGATTTGAAATTACTGTATTTAGCGAATGAACCCGGCTTCGCCCGGTTTTTATCTGAGTAAAAGTTTGCCTAACGAACATTTGTTAAAACGATTCTAGAAAACATCCAATCCACCTATATATTGATTTATAAACGTATATAAATATAAATATTGTTATATGCTACGATGTACTAGAGCGCCATCTGTTATCAAATTATAAAACTATTTTAGAGGCGTGACATTCTTTTTAAAATAAAATAATTTCAACTGTCCTTACTGCGATTTTTCCATCGCAGTAAGGACAGTTGAAATTGTTTTATTTTAAAAAGAATGTCACGCCTCTAAAATAGTTTTATAATTGTTATATGCGTTTAAATATATTTTTGAAACCCATAATTTTTTTAAAACATTTATTATATTTTAAATAAGATATTGTCACTTTTGTGAATTTGATAATTAATTATTTCTTTTTCTCAAAATGAATTATATATATAATAATTTAAAAATTCATTTTTGTTATCATCATCACATACAATGTAATTTTTTTATATAAACAAACGATAATAAACAACAACAATAATGGGCTCAAAAATCATTTATTTTGGTTAGCAGCCCCGTAAATAAAGATATTTTCACAAAAACAATTAAATATGCATTATCATTATTATAAAACAACAGCAAATTAAATTAACAATATTAAAATATATTTTAACATTACATTTTAAAATTTAACACAAAAACGTTGCAAATTTTTCTTTAAATATATATTAATATTGAAATGCCAAGTTTTTTTTCGTCATTGGAATATTATATTACTAAATTCTCAAATTAAATTTATTATACTTGGAACACATTTTAAGCATTGTTACAATTTATAAATATAATTTCACCAGATGCCGCTAGAGGCGCTGCTTGCGAGTGAAAGTAGAAAATTTGCTAATAAAATTGCAAGGAATATTTATTTCAAATCAAATTTATTTATTTATTTAACAGTTGGGAGAGACACGCCATATCCACAATTTGGATAATTGCGTGTATATTTTAAATTATATACAATTAATACAATTGAACATTGGAAATCATTAAAATTAAACGTTCGATGTCAAATTTTACATATAGCAATTATAAGTAGTAGCTTGAAATATGTACAGTCAACACTTTCGCCTCCAAATATACATCCTGCAGAATCTATTAAACTTGATGTATTGGTCTTTAGTGCAAGCAGCTTGTTTTGTATTAGTCAGGTAAAGTTGGTTTTCTTCCCTTAGATCAGAAGTTAATGGACAGTTTATCAGAAGGTGTTCAGGGGTTTGTTGTTCGTTTCCACAAGTACATGCAGGTGAACCAATTTTTCCAATTCTAAACAAATATGTGTTGAAGTCACCATGTCCAGTAAAAAATTGAACGTTATAGAAGTTGGGTTGAACATAGTTAGGAATTCTTGAAGTATCAAAGAATCCCTTGAAATTATCATTGGCACCTCCATAGTATTCCTCAAATTTCTGGTTTATAAAATTAGATATCATTTTTCTTTTAGTTGGATCTGATTTTTTGTATCCAATATTCATTTTTAGTATATTTGTTTCAATAAAATCCGTGAGCTTTGGTGTTCTAGCAACAATATGAGTACAGTTTGAAGATGTTGAATTATAAACCTGTGTACTGTGCTTCAAAATTTTGTACTGCAGAGAGTTTAATTTATCTTTGACTTTTTTGGGTAAAAAGTTGTACCAGATCGTGGAACCATAAGTTAGTGAACTTCGAAACAGTGTAATCATATGTATAATCAAATTCAAACCAGAAATCTTCCCAGTAGAAAAGTAAATAACTTCCTAAAGTTTCATGTCGATTGGATAATCTTACCTTTTAAAAACATTCATCGTGTGAACAAACTAACATTCATCGTGTAAACAAACCACGTGTTAATTATTAACCAATCAAATTCATTTATCGTCGCGACCAGTGCTGCGCCCAAGCGGTAAAAGGCTGGAACTAACGCTTTTTGGTTTTTTATTTTTTTTAGAAAGCACATTAACTTTTTTAGTTTTTGAATAGCCTATATGTTAAACACAATCTTCAGCTACCTACATGCGAAATTTCATAAAGATTTATTCTGTAGATTTTGCGCAACGCGAAAACAAACATCGATTTTGGATTTCATTTTTATAGATATAAGGAAGGATTTTTCATTTCTTTAAATAATAATCCCTTGTATAATATCATTTGAGAGAAAAAATCATCCAGGGAAAAGCGTGTTGAGAAAAAAAATTGCAAGACACTTTTAACCTAGATGCATTTTCTCTCAAAGGATGCATTTTTTTATTTGTGAGTGTGACGAATAAACTGTTATTGTCCAAGTTGGGATACTGCAGTGTTTGTATCCTATTTCAAATTGGGCTGTTAATAAAATGGAAATATATTGTAGCAAAATGTTTATTTTATTAACAGAGTGTCATTTTTTGTGTTTATATTTTGCTACTCTGTAAACTTCCCTCATTGCTTATCTTTTTTTATCACTCATAGTTTGTTCTTGCCTTGAATATATTGCCGTCTCATCCTTGTAATATGTTTTGTTTATGTTTATTATTGATGAAAGATATATTTTTATATAAAAGACTTATTTTATTTATCTTAAGTGAACAACGTGCAACATACTAATAATGTAAAGTTAGATGTATATTACATATTTGATTCGCCGCTAGGTGGCCGGACAATAAACAACACGTGCAGCACCGTTCCGGTAAATATAGTTTATATTACTAATATTTCAGTGTATATTTGCCTTATACTATGAAAGGGATAATACTGTCACTCTTAGTACTCGTGGTATGCAACAATAAATATGCAAATTTACTCAAGGTAACGCACTATGCAAAAAACTCAGTACGAAGGGATAATGATGGACAATGTGGCCTAAATATAAACTTACCATCTGGGAATATATCTGGTAACCAAAAAAGACTGCTATGTATCATTCTGGCTCTATTATTTATCTCAGGCATTGAACAAAACCCAGGCCCCACAACCAAAAAGCAAACTACATTGACTGCGCCAGTACACTCAGGAGAGAGAGAATCAATAGATGGCGAGCTAAAAATGCTAATCTTAAACATGGCGACGGAAATAAAGAGTCTAGGAGAGAGAATTGACATCAGACTTACCAAAATAGAGACTCGAATGGACGATTGGGATAAGCGATTCTGCAATATAGAGGAGAAGCTAACTAAATGTATAGAGTCTCAACAGGCTACCGAAAAACTGGCTTCATGTAATTCGTTAAAGGTAAATGAACTGGAGGTTAGAGTCGAATTCTTTGAGACGAGACTGCGTGAGCCCAATCTAGTGTTCTATGGTATTGAGAGGGAGGGTGACGAAAATCAGGCAGATTGTAACTTAAAGATTCAAAACATAATTAGAGATAAAATGGAAATCGGAGATGATTTAAAAATAACAAAATGTCACCGACTTTCACGCGGATCCAATGCACCAGTTCTTGTTGTGGTGCCTGATTATGCTGATAGAGCAAAAATATTTAAAAATGCCTACAAACTCAGAGATACTAAAATTTCGATAAGTAAAGATTATAATAAAAATGTTAGAGAGCAACGGCGCATCCTAATTGCAAAAAGGAAAGAATTGGGTGAAAGGGGAATAAATCGAAGTTGAGAGATAACAAGATTTTTGTAAATGATAAAGTCTGTAAAGTGATGAATGGCCAAGTTGTTGATAGCACAGGAGTTGCTATATAGCAAAAACCTTGTAGAAACAATTGTGTAAATAGAAGAAATACGACATCAAAATCACAGATTAATTCTCCGCCCCATAATCAAATAACAGAAAGTTACTACGACATAAATACATGTAAATATGATTCTCAAGACGATGACAATGCAAATTTTTCTGAAATTTCGCGAGACATCGCGGAAAAAATAATATGTTGGAATATAAATGGTTTCTATAGGATTCTTTCGATATTTCCACTCCTCGAGCGCATAAAGAACTACGAAATTTTTGCTCTACTTGAAACATGGTGCTTGAACAGGACTAACATAACACTAAAAGATTATCAAATTATCGAATTACCTGCCACCAAAGAATCTGGAAGGGGAAGAGGGTCAGGGGGTATAATTGTCGGTTTTAGGGAAGGCGGGAAATATAGAGTAGACAGTTCAGAAAAGGATGGCACTTGGTTATCTATTTTCTTATCAACAAACACAAGAGCCCTCCAACATGTTATCTGTTTAATATTTGTATACCTTCCTCCAAACCAAATACAGCTGCATAACTTAGATAAACTGTTCACATACATTCAAAAGCAAATAGCAGATGGAAAAGAAATTATTTTACTTGGAGATTTAAACATCAGAACTGGGAAGTTGGGAGGACTACACAATCCACTTAATTTCCAGCTCCCTCTAACATCGGAAAGAAGGGCCAAAGATCATATAATATCATCTCTGTCTAATAAACTTCTTGATTTCCTGGAAGATAATTCTTTGACAATAGTTAATGGAAGATCTAGAGGTGATAAAGATGGAGATTTTACATACATATCTGAAAGAGGCTCTTCAACTATTGACTATTGCATACTCTCACAGGGTTCACTACAAATTTTACTGGACTTCAAAGTCGATGACCAACTGTACTCTGACCACCACCCTTTGGTTTTAACGATAAAAGGCCAAAACTTCAATGAGAAAAAAACCAAACGGGAAGATTATAATATTACGAGATATAGATGGTCAGCCGATGGACTCGCAATGTTTAAAATGAAACTGAAAGAATTGCGGAAAAAAAAACATACCAGCCTCCGATGACCTTGTATACACTTTCAATCAGCGAATTTTGGAAGCAATGTCATCTGCAAAAATAACCTACTCAATTAAGGGCGGCCCCAGGAAATCTAAGCCGTGGTTCGATAAGGACTGCTATGATATGAAAAAACTGGCAAAAGAAAGTCTGAAGAAATATCGTAAAACAAATAGATTGGAAGACAGAGAATGTTATGCTTCTTCCAGAAAGAAATATCTCGCTTTATTGGATCTAAAAAGGAAAGGCTTTGATAATGAAAAAGAGGAAATACTCAGAAATGCTAAAGACTCAAAGACCTTCTGGAAAACTATTGCGCTCTACAAAAGCACATCTATAATCCAAGGAGAAATATCTATACAGGACTGGCTGAACTTTTACCGCGAACTAATGACTACAGAGAAAAATTTGAGAATTTGTAATTTACATAATGTGATTTCTCAGAACGATCCTATATTGGACTCAGAGATAACCAATGCAGACCTATACAAGGAGATAGCTGGTTTGAGGAGTAACAAGGCATGCGGGCCCGATGGCATCCCCAATGAAGTATTAAAAACACTCCCTGATTCGTACATACTGCTGTTGAAACAACTCTACAATAGTGTTATGACGACTGGAAAATACCCAGCAATTTGGACTAATTCCACTATACACCCAATCTTTAAAAAATGGTTATAAGAACAGCCCCTCCAACTACCGAGGTATTGCACTGATTAGCAATGTATCAAAGCTTTTCACATCAATCCTAAGATCACGACTGGAGGAATGGGTCGAAGGAAGAAGGGTTATACCCGAAAACCAAGCGGGATTTAGAAAAGGAAGATCATGTATTGACCACATATTTACACTAACTACTTTAATCCAACTATCATTAAGAAAAAAGAGGGGAAAACTATATGTCTTTTTTGTCGATCTAAGGAAGGCATTTGATACTGTACCTCACTCAATACTTTGGAAAAACTTTACCACCTAGGCATAAGTTACCAATTCATAGGTACGATCAGAAGTTACTACGAACAAGCAACTATAGCTATCAGATGGAAGGGATCATTTACGGAAAATATTAAGATAAACTCGGGAGTCCTCCAGGGAGAACCACTTTCCCCACTGCTATTTATATTATTTATCACGGACTTAATCGAAATTTATAATAACTCAGACCCGCCGAGTGTAAATTTGCCAGAATTTGGAGATATCCATTTATTGCTGTACGCCGACGACATAGCAATTATAGGTGAGCCCAGGATGAACCTCCAAAAGAAGATCAAAATACTGAAAGAATATCTCGATGAGAACTTAATGACACTAAATGAGTCCAAGTCAAAGATAAAGGTGTTCCGTAATGGAGGTAAACCCTCAAATAAGGATAGATGGTTCTGGAATGATAAACCCATAACAATAACTTCAATATATACATACTTGGGATTCCCTCTGACACCAACAATAACAACTACTCACCCGGCAAATTACTTTAAAGGAAAAGCACTTACAGCAATTAACGCCACACACCCAATATTAATAAAATCAAAAGCAAAGTCAATAAATTTATCAACCAAACTCTTTGATACAATAGTGAGAGCTGTCCTGATGTATGCCGCTCCATTGTGGGCAACAGAGCATAAAGACTTATTGGATAGTATACAAGACATATTTATCCGTAGGTTCCTGAATCTGCCCAGATACACTCCAGGCTACCTAATCAGATTAGAAACCGGTCGTATCTCATTGAGTGTAACAGCCTTAAAATTAACCCTGAAGTATTGGCTGCGGGTGTTGAATATGAGCAGTGACAGATTGCCACGTATATGTTTTAATAGAACACGGGAACTGTCTAATGCTTCGGGCACACCCATCGGTTTCATTAAAAAGCTCACCAATCTGCTTAACAATAATGGATCCCCTGCACTTGTTTCCTGTGATGACCCTGAAACGCTGAGGAGCGCGTTTACAGGGCTCTTAAAAACAGCGGCAGACCAATCTATACAAAACGACCTTACAAGAATGGATAAATCTAAGCTATACTCTGACTACAAAGACATTCACATCTCTTTCATGACGGAGGGATACCTTTTAGGAGATTTTCCTTTCCCGGTTGTAAGACTACTCGCACAAGTTAGAATACTTTCAAGTTTTTTTGAGAAAACCACACCAAGATGCTCTGCAGTGAGGACCCGACTTGCACCTTCTGTAATTCAAAACTAAAAAATGAAATCACTCACCATATTTTTGATTGCCCTGCTCTGAAAGAAGAAAGAAGAACCCTTATGCTCAAAACTGGGCAACTCTGTGCTTCACTTCCATCAATAATTGACAATATGACCCAGAATAAGTATATTGCTACGGCGTTTTATGGTTTCCACAAGTCCATATCTCAGAAGAAGGCCAAGTGATACTCACTCCTCACTTTCTTACTGCTACTCTTTTTGTGTTGATTTCTTGCTTCCCTCTTTCTTATTTTTTTTTCTTTTCTTGTTTTTTTTTTCTTCTTTTTCTTCTTACTCTGTATGTATCGTTATTTCCTTTGTCTCACTGCTTTGTTCTTATGCATATCTCTGGTGAATCCTGTATAGGGTCAGTGACCCTAAATAAAGGCTTTTTTGTTGTTGTTTGGTGTTGTATATTACATATTTATAAAAACAACAATGTTGGTCGATGGTCAAATATATTTAAACACATTATATTATATTACAATCCTGAAGTTTGTCTTTCCACGTGGCAATATTTTCGACTATGGCGTGTTTTCATGCGGCCGCAGAAATTGAGTTTCTCGCTTAACACGACCAATAAGCGATATCCATTTAGTAAAATTGCTAAAATATATTCAAAATATAATTAAATTTAAAAATACGTACATATATTTTTAGTTGGATATGCGAGCTTTTGAGCAACGACGCATGCATATTCACGTGCGGGCGTTGCATAATGAAATCAAATCTTTAAAATCCCTTTAAACCACAATTATCCCATGTATATATTTACAATTTAGAAATATTAATATTTTAAAATTAGAAATTGGGGGTTATATATGTAAATATTTATTGAATAGGTAATTTAGCAACTTTCATATATAAGAGATAACTTGATTGTTAGAGGAATATTTTTGTTCTAATGAATTTGAACTCTGTAGATAACTCAATTTTCTAATTAATGCTCTTATGATCTTTTGATAGGAGAGATTCTATGAGTAATATTTGGTATTTTCGATTGATATATATTCTGATAATGGCATCTGATGTCTTACATATCGCTCGAAAATACCAAAGATTACTTCTAGTAAAAACATTAGCTAACATGCTGGCAATGTATGTGGGTATTGAACAAAGAAATTTTGATGTTATTCTTTTCCCTATAACACAGCCAAGCAGAACATGATAGGTTTTACCCTGTCTAAACTGGTCCATGGACGCGAAGCAGAAACAACAGTAGACACTATTCCAAATCCGAATGAAGATCTCCAAGGAGAATGCAGTCAGAAGATTGAAGCAAGAGTTGAAGACACTAGGCAGCTGGCATGATTGGAAACTTTGAAGACCCAAGAAATAGATAAAATTAGATACAACTCCAACACACAAAGCAGCAGGCTACAGCATCGATGATCTCATGTGGATCTTCACACCAGTAAGAAAAGTGGCACTCTCAGAAAATTCATGAAAAGGTATTTCGGGCCGTATAAAGGTGACCTGAAAAGTATCCGCGACATAACCTATAAAGTCAGGCTGGATGCGCCAGAAAAGAGACCTAGTCCATGTGCTCAGGATGAAACCATACCATGGTCCGGCAGACCAGGTGGAACTGTTCACATTTTTTTATTATCCCTAGTACATGTGGTACAGGCTATGATAATATTGGTGGGTAGAAGTTGGTGACTGCTTTTACTGAAGTGCACCACATGTGAAAAGCAGTTTGACTTTTGCATTTACAAATGTGCCAGAGCCCCTTTTGGATACTTGCACTCACTGACACTTACAAGAATCGGGGGCCATTGGAGCATACTGTTCACATAACTTGGTACAGCTGTTCATCTAAGAAAAGGGGGCAATGTCAGTGAATAATTTATTTAAATAATAAAATAATCTGCCCAAGAATTGAATTGGCCCCACTGGTGTTTCCCTATTCACTTCTTTCACTGGACAAGGCTATTTTTAGAATATATTTATAAACACAAGATAATAAGACCAAATCCAAATAAATAGTGTATTGACAACAGAGTATTGTTGTCATTGACTTGTTTATATATTTATCATCATCATACTATTTAGCAACTCTCCAGTAAGAGGACACCTCTCCCTAAAGGACACTTTGGCTTTGCAATTAGGTCTCCTTTACAGGGAGGTTCTACTGTATATGTTTATATATATATGTATATATATACATATATATATACATAAGGTGATCAATACTTTCCAGAAATGCTAAATATTTAAAGAAATACAAAAGTATAATCAAGTTTTATTTAAAATTTCTCAAAATAATCACCGTCACTATTTATGCACTTGTTCCATCTTTTTTTTCTAGATATCAAAACACCTCTGAAAATCTTCATCTTTCAGGCTTTTCAAAATATTCTTCGTATTCTTCTTTATTTCAGGTACTGAGTCAAATCGACATCCTTTTAAGATTTTTTTAATTTTAGGGTAAAGGAAAAAGTCATTGGGAGCAATATCAGGAGAATAAGGTGGCTGGGGTAGTAAAGCAATTCCGTGTTTAGCCTAATAGAGTTGTACAGTGACAGCCGTATGTGGCCGTGCGTTGTCATGATGCAAGAACCAATTTTTCGGGTCGTTTCTGACGCACAGCCTCCCTTAAACGTCGCAATACATCAAGCAGGTAATATTGATTAATGGTCTGACCCTCGGGCACGAATTCATAGTGTACCAATCCCTTTACATCAAAGAAAGTGATAAGAAGACACTTAAGCTTCGATTTGATCATCCTTGCTTTCTTGAACCTCAGTTCTCCAGGCTCTAGCCACTGGCTTGATTGCCTCTTAGTCTCGGAATCATATTCGTACACTCATGTTTCATCTCCTATGTTAACATTTTTGAGCCAACGGGGATCAGAATTAAACATTTCGACCAGCTGGTCAAACAAGCGTCAAGGATGATCTACATACTGGCAGACCTTTATCGATAAGAAACCCCGAAAATCACTCAAAATCAAGTCATCGATCAAAGAAACCCCAAGAATAACTTCCAGAGAGCTATCAGAACACTTGGATATCTCTTTTGGAACATGCCAAACCATCATAAAGAATGTTCTGCATCTTAAACGATCCCCGGCTAAATTTGTCCCACATCTCTTAACGAATGAGCAGAAAGAGCATCGCAAAGAAATGTGCAAAAAACATTTGTTTGCGATGCTCTTTCTGCTCATTCGTTAAGAGATGTGGGACATATTTAGCCGGGGATCGTTTAAGATGCAAACATTCTTTATGATGGTTTGGCATGTTCCAAAAGAGATATCCAAGTGTTCTGATAGCTCTCTGATAGTTATTCTTGGGGTTTCTTTGATCGATGACTTGATTTTGAGTGATTTTCGGGGTTTCTTATCGATAAAGGTCTGCCAGTATGTAGATCATCCTTGACGCTTGTTTGACCAGCTTTAATTCGTGCAAACCATTCAAATGTCCTCGATTGTGATAGGGCTTCTTCTTTAAAAGCCTGCTTCAACATTTGAAATGATTCGGAAGCTGTTTTCCCTAATTTAAAGCAAAACTTTATGCAGACTCGCTGGTTTTCAATACAGTCCATACTGAAGTTAGAAAATGTTCTGGTAACTCGAGCTTATAAATTCGAAAAAACGTGAGCGCGTGCGTCTGTGATTTCTTCTACGTGTTGATAAATGTTTTATCTATAAGGTCCTTATAAAATTATTTTATTATTTTGAATATTTTACGTGATCCAGTCTCATTCCTGGAAATTATTTATCACATGTTGAATATATATATATCTATATATATATATAAATGAATGTTTGTTTGTTTTTATGTCCGGTATACAAATTCGCAGTAGTTCACTAATTCAAACCAAAATTTCCATACATAGGTAAAATAAATACGGGGAAGACGATAGGCTATTTTAAAAAATATATATAAATCAATTATTAAAACTATATATTCAAATTATTCTACTTAGCTCACGAACAGCGCCCTTTATCAAAGATTAGATTAAATTATGCTGATGCAAACAAATAGATATAATGCAAATAACAAACAATTATAAAAAATCTTATCTAAATATATATCACTCGGGTAGATATGCACACGGGTCAATCCCGGGGCGAAGCCCGGGTCACCCGTCTAGTTAAAAATAAAAATGGCATATCTTGATCGTGCTCATATGAGCATCTCTAGATGTCAGACCGCCATCTAGTGGAACAAAAATAAACTAAACGTTTATTTAACTTGCTCCGTGATATTTGGCCAACCCAATTTCTTGATAAATCAAGTCAACCATGAATGTGTTTCGGGCTGTTGGCCCTCGTCGGCCCGTTGGGGTGGTGCAGACTGTACCTCTATGACCAAATTTTGGTCCCAGAGGCTTCCTGAGAAATCAATAAATGGGTATTTAAGGCCAAGTTTGTGTAAATACGCTTTTTATGTGAAAAAATAGCAAAAAATATAAAAAAGGTCAGATGTTGATATTAAAACTAAAAATGGCATATCCTGACCATGCTCACATGAGCATCTCTTGATGACCATTTTTATTTTTAATATCAACACCTGACCTTTTTTTATATTTTTTACTGTTTTTTTTCACATACAGTATAACCTCGTTAATTCGACACACACAAATTCGACACTATCTTAATTCGACCGTATTCTGATGTCCCGACCTCCGGCCAATCAAATAACAAACCGTAATTCGACAGTATCGATATATAACTCCAACAGGAATTCCTGGAAATATACAGGTCCGCCGATCTTGACCTCCGAGTTTTATTAGCTACTCATTTAATGCTATTATGCGCCATAGTAACGGCCTGAAATACATTATATTCTAGAAATTATATCATATCAAACGAAAAAGGCTCAACAAGGAATTTCTGTAAATATACAGGCCCGCTGGCTTTAACCTCCGGGCATAATTAGGTATTTATTGAATGTCATCATGTGCCAGAGTAACGGCCTAAAATTCCTTATATTCTAGAAATTATAGCTTATCGAACGAATATAATTCAAAAGGGAATACCTGGATATATACAGGTCCGCCGAACTTGACTTTCGAGCATTGTTAACTACTAATTTAATCCTATCGTGTTCCATAGTAACGGCCTAAAATACGTCATATTTTAGAAATTATAGCATATCAAACGAAAAATGTTCAACAAGTAATTTCCCCAAATTTACAGGTCAACCGACCTTGACCTCCGGGAAATATTAAGTACTCAGTAGGTACTATTATGTGCCATAGTAACGGCTTGAAATTCCATATTTTCTAGAAATTATAGCATATTAAACGAAATACTTTCAAGGGGGAATACCTGGAAATATACAGGTCCTCCAACTTCGACCTAAGAGCATTATTAGCTACTCATTTAATGCTATCATGTGCCATAGTAACGGCCTGAAATACATCATATTCTAGAAATTATAGCATATCAAACGAAATATGTTCAACAGGAAATTTCCGAATATATACAGCTCCATCGACCTTGACCTCATGGAAATATTAGGTACTCAGTGGGTGCTATTATGTGCCATAGTAACGGCCTGAAATTCTACATATTTTAGAAATAATAGCATATCAAACGAAAAAAGTTCAACAGGAAATTTCTGGAAATATACAGGTCCGCAGGTCTTGACTTCCGATCATAAATAGATATTCATCGAATGCTATCATGTTCCATAGTAACGGCATGTAATACCTCATATTCTTGAAATTATTGCATATCAAACGAAAAGGTTACAATAGGGAATATCAGGAAATATACAGGTCCTCCGACCTTGACCTCCGGGAAATTATTAGGCTTATACCTCCGGGCATAATTAGGTATTATAAAGAAAATAAAGTATCCAGGGCCAAGTTTCTTGCTCAAAATTTTATTCTCTAACTTTCGGACCTGTAATTCCTTCCACAGGAGTATCACGATTTAGGTATTCATTGAATGCTATCATGTGGCATAGTAACGGCCTGAAATATCACTTATTCTGGAAATTATAGCATATCAAACAAGAAAGGCTCAAAAGGGAATTTCCGGAAATATAGAGGTCCGCCGACCTTGGCCTCCGGGTAATATTAGGAACCCATTGAGTGCTATTATGTTCCATTGTAACGGCATAAGATACTGCATACACTAGAAATTATAGCATAACAAACGAAAATAGTTCGAAAGGAAATTTCCAGGTATATGAAGGTAAGACGACCTAGACCTCCGGGCTTTATTAGATACTAATGGAGTGCTATTATGTGCCATAGTAAGGCCCTGAAATACCTCATATTCTTTAAATTAGAGCATATCAAACGAAAATAGTTCAACAGGGAATATTCTTAAAATAGAGGTCCCCCGACTTTGACATCCGAGCATTATTAGATACTCATTAAGTGCTATGATGTGCCATAGTAACGTCCTGAAATCCCTTATATTCTTAAAATTAGAGCATATCAAACGAAAGATGTAAAACAGATAATTTCGAAAATATAGAAGTCCGCCGACCTTGACCTGCGGGCATTATTTAGTGCTACTATGTTCCATCGTTAGGTACTGAAATACCTGATATTTTTAAAATTAGAGTATATCAAACGAAAATAGTTGAAGAGGGAATTTCCGGAAATATAGAGGTCCGCCGACTTCTACCTCCGGGCGTTATTAGGTACCCATTGAGTGCTATTATGCTCCATAGTAACGTCCTGGGATAACTCATATTCTTGGAATTAGAGAATATCAAACGAAAATAGTTCAACAGGTAATTTCCGGAAATATAGAGGTCCGCCGACCTTGACCTCCAGGGCTAATTTTATGCTAATGGAGTGCTATTATATGCCATAGTAAGGTCCTGAAATACCTCATATTCTTGAATTAGAGTATATCAAACGAAAATAGTTGTACCGGGAGTTTCAGGTAATATAGAGGTCCGCTGACATAGACCTCCAGGCATTATTAGGTACACCTTAAGTGCTATTATTTTCCATAGTAAGGGCGTGAAATATCTCATTCACTTGAAATTAGAGCATATCAAACGGAAATAGTTGAACAGGGAATTTCCGTAAATATAGAGATACGCCGACCTTGATCTCCGGGCAATATTAGGTACGCATTGAATCCTATTAGGTTCCTCAGTAAGGGCCTGGGATAACTCATATTCTTGAAATTAGAGCATATCAAACGAAAATAGTTCAACAGGGAATATCCGTAAATATAGAGGTCCCCCGACTTTGACTTTCGAGCATTATTAGACACTCATTAAATGCTATGATGTGCCATAGTAACGTCCTGAAATCTATATATATAAAAATGAATGTTTGTTGGTCCGTTCGTAAGTGATAATCTTCTACATCGCTCAACCGATCGTGATGAAACTTTGGGAAGTTGTTTAGTATACTACCGGGATGGTTTCTGGCTAATTACTCTTTAGAAATAACCTTTCGTTGCATTTTTATTTACAATAAAACGTAAATTCACTCGCAATCAGCCCCCCCTCGCGGAAGACGTATGGCCTTAAATAGCCTCGCATGAGCGTATTTGTAACGTCAAGCTTAGCCTATAGGTTAGGTACACAGCTTCGTACCCCCACAACCTAGGTTCGAGGCTCAGCGTGGGTGTTTTTTTTTTCATTTCTTTTATATTATTGTAGCAAATTATTAAAAATATTATTTTATTTAAAATGTAGGCTTTTTAAAATAAAAATTAACATAAAAATTTTTTAAATAATATTTATAACAAACCTAGGTTCGAGGCTCAGCGTGGGTGTCTTTTTTTATTTTCATTTCTTTTATATTATTGTAGCAAAGTCTTTTTTTACAGCATTATTATATTTTAATTGGTTTATTTTAAATATGTTTGTTATGAAGGCTCTATGTAATACTATTTAGAGCACATTTTACATTTTAAACACCTAAGCACCCCTCTTTTTAATATTGTAGCAAAGTATTAAAAGTATTATTTTATTTTAGATGTTTGCCATGAAACTTTGGGAAGTTGTTTAGTATACTACCGGGACGATTTCTGGCGAATTATTTTAAAATAATATTTATAACAATAATTATAGCAAATTTTAAGACATATTTTTAAATTCTGTGTTTGTGCATATATAAATATTTTACAAAAATTGTGAGAACGTTCTATTAGAATATCTCAAAAACAAAAAACAATACATATAAACAAGTTCACTGACATTTATTAATGTCACAGCTTAGCCACAGCAACGCGTGGCCGGGTTTGCTAGTACCTTATATTATTGAAATTAGATCATATCAAACGGAAGGTGTAAAAAAGATAATTTCCGAAAATATAGAGGTCCGCCGACCTTGACCTCCGGGCGTTATTAGGTACCCATTGAGTGCTATAATGTTCCATTTTAACGGCGTGAAATACCTTGTATCCTTTAAATTAGAGCATATCGAACTGAAATAGTTGAACAGGTAATTTCCGGAAAATAGAGGTCCGCGGACCTTCACCTCCGGGCGTTATTAGGTACCCATTGAGTGCTATTATGTTCCATTTTAACAGCGTGAAATACCTCATATCGTTTAAATTAGAGCATATCAAATGAAAATAGTTGTATTGGGAATTTCCGGTATTATAGAGGTCCGTGACAGAACCGGCCCATGACGGTCGTGACTATATATATATGGATAATAATAATAATATAATAATAATAATTATTATTATCATTAGATAATGATAATGATCATAATGATGATGCGCGCGCATCCGTGACAGAACCGGCCGGCCGGCCGGCCCATGACGGTCGTGACTATATATGTTGATGGATAATAATAATAATAATAATAATAGAGGTCCGTGACAGAACCGGCCCATGACGGTCGTGACTATATATATGGATAATAATAATAATATAATAATAATTATTATTATTATCATTAGATAATGATAATGATCATAATGATGATGCGCGCGCATCCGAGACAGAACCGGCCGGCCAGCCGGCCCATGACGGTCGTGACTATATATAGGGATAATAATAATAATAATATAATAATAATAATTATTATTATTATTATTATTATCATTAGATAATGATCATGATCATAATGATGATGCGCGCGCACCCGTGACAGAACTCATGACGGTCGTGACTATATATGTTGATAATATAAATGAGTTTTAAAAATTGTAAAAAAAAAAAATGCATCGGCCGGGAATCGAACCCGGGCCGCCCGCGTAGCAGGCGAGCATTCTACCACTGAACCACCGATGCTTTAAAAAATGGCCATATTTAGGTATTCATTCCATTCCGGATTAGTCCGGGTAAAAAAAAGTTCTTCAAATGAAAAAAAGAAATAGCCAAAAATACTAATCAAAATGCAGCCGAAAATTTTCCTCAGGTTTATAAAAAGCGACATGCAAAATTTGGTACCAATTGGTTCAGTAGTTTTTGAGTTTATCGCGAAACAGACAGACAGACAGAAATTGACTTTTATATATATATATATATATATATATATAGATTTACTCTTCATTGTTGGCTTTTTATCTTACATTCATTCTTCATTGTTGGCTTTTTATATTACATTCACTCTTCATTGTTGGCTTTTTATCTTACATTCACTCTGTTGGCTTTTTATATAATATTTACTCTTCATTGTTGGCTTTTTATCTTACATTCACTCTTCATTGTTGGCTTTTTATATTATATTTACTCTTCTTTGTTGGCTTTTTATCTTACATTCATTCTTCATTGTTGCCTTTTTATATTACATTTACTCTTCATTGTTGGCTTTTTATCTTACATTCACTTTTCATTGTTGGCTTTTTATCTTACATTCATTCTATATTGTTGGCTTTTTATATTACATTCACCCTTCATTGTTGGCTTTTTATCTTACATTCATTCTTCATTGTTGGCTTTTTATATTATATTCACTCTTCATTGTTGGCTTTTTATCTTACATTCACTCTGTTGGCTTTTTATATTACATTTACTCTTCATTGTTGGCTTTTTCTTACATTCACTCTTCATTGTTTGCTTTTTATATTATATTTACTATTCATTGTTGGCTTTTTATCTTACATTCATTCTTCATTGTTGGCTTTTTATATTATATTTACTCTTCATTGTTGGCTTTTTATCTTACATTCATTCTTCATTGTTGGCTTTTTATATTACATTTACTATTCATTGTTGGCTTTTTATCTTGCATTCACTCTTCATTGTTGGCTTTTTATCTTACATTCATTCTTCATTGTTGGCTTTTTATATTACATTCACTCTTCATTGTTGGCTTTTTATCTTACATTCATTCTTCATTGTTGGCTTTTTATATTACATTCACTCTTCATTGTTGGCTTTTTATATCATATACGAATGACCCGGGCAACGCCCGGGTTTTACCCGATTAAATGCTTCTATTCAAATACTATTCGTTACAATTATAAATTGGCGCCGTGGATGTCATTCTTGTATAATATATAAATGAGTTTTAAAAATTGTAAAAAAAATGCATCGGCCGGGAATCGAACCCGGGCCGCCCGCGTGGCAGGCGAGCATTCTACCACTGAACCACCGATGGTTATGAAAAATCCCATCCGTGAGCTTCAGACAAACAGACAGAATAAGGCAAATATATAAGTAGATAGTAACGGCCTAAGATACCTCATACCCTAGAAATTATAGCATATCAAAAAAAAATTGTTCAACAGAAAATTTCCGGAAATATAGATATCCGCCGACCTTGACCTCCGGGCAATAATAGTTAGGCTTTGACTACTATTATGTTCCTTAGTAACGGCCTGGGATAACTCATATTCTTGAAATTTGAGCATATCAAACGAAAATATTTTAACAGAGAAAATCCGGAAATATAGAGGTCCCCGGACTCTTACCTCCGAGCATTATTAGATACTCATTGATACTTTTATGTTCCATAGTAACGTCCTGAAATACCTTATATTCTTGAAATTAGAGCATACCAAACGAAAGTTGTAAAACAGATAATTTCCGAAAATATAGAGGTCCGCCGACCTTATCCTCCTGGGATTATTAGGTGCCCATTTAATGCTATTATGTTCCATAGTAACGGCCTGATATACCTCAAATTCTCGAAATTAGAGCATATCAAACGAAAATAGTTCAAAAGGAAATGTCCGGGTATGTAGAGGTACGACGACCTAGACCTCCGGGCAATATTAGGTACGCATAGTGTGCTATTATTTTCCATAGTAACGGCGTGAAATACCTGATATTCTTGTAAATAGACCATATCAAACGAAAATAGTTGAATGGGGAATTTCCGGAAATATACAGATCCGCCGAACTTGACCTCTGGGCATTATTAGGTTACCATTGAGTGCTATTATGTTCCATAGTATCGTCCTGAAATACCTCAAATTCTTGAAATTAGAGCATATCAAACGAAAATAGTTCAAAAGGAAATTTCCGGGTATGTAGAGGTACGACGACCTAGACCTCTGGGCAATATTAGGTACTCATTGAGTGCTATTATTTTCCTTAGTAATGGCCTGGGATGCTTCATATTCTTGAAATTAATGCATATCAAACGAAAATAGTTCAACAAGAAATTTCCGGGAATATAGAGGTCCTCAGACCTTAACCTCCGGGCATTATTAGGTACACGTTGAGTGCTATTATTTTCCTTTGTAACGACCTGGAATAACTCATATTCTTGAAATTAGGGCATATCAAACGAAAATAGTTCAACAGGGTATATCCGGAAATATAGAGGTACGAAGAGCTAGACCTCCGGGTTTATTTAGAAACTTATGGAGTAGTATTATATACCATAGTAAGGTCCTGAAATTCCTCAAATTCTTGAAATTAGATCATATCAAACGAAAAAAGTTGAACGAGGAATTTCCGGAAATATAGAGGTCCGCCGACCTTGACCTCAGAGCATTATTAGGTTACTATTGAGTGCTATTATTTTCCATAGTAACGTCCTGAAATACCTTATATTCTTGAAATCAGAGCATATCAAACGAAAGGTGTAAAACAGATAATTTCCAAAAATATAGAGGTCCGTCGACCTTGACCTCCGGGCATTATTAGGTACCCATTGTGTGCTTTTATGTTCCATAGTAATGGCGTGAAATACCTGATATCCTTCAAATTACAGCATATCAAACGAAAATAGTTGAACGGGGAATTTCCGGAAATATAGAGGTCCGCCGACCTTGATCTCCAGGCATTTTTAGGTTACCATTGAGTACTATTATGTTCCATAGTAAGGTCCTGAAATACCTCATATTCGTGAAATTAGAGCATATCAAACGAAAATAGTTCAACAGGAAATATCCTGAAATATAAAGGTCCGCCGACCTTGACCTCCTGGCATTATTCGGAACACATTGAGTGATATTATTTTCCATAGTAACGGCGTGAAATACCTGATATTCTTGAAATTATAGCATATCAAGCGAAAATAGTTAAAAGGGGAATTTCCGGAAATATAGAGATCCTTGAACTACGGGCATTATTAGCTAACCATTTAGTGCTATAATGTTCCATATTCTAGAAATTATATCATATAAACCAAAAAGGTTCAACAGGAAATTCCCGGGAATATTGAGGTCTGCCGACCTTGACCTCCGGGAATTATTATGTGCCCATTGTGTACTTTTATGTTCCATAGTAACGGCGTGAAATACCTGATATTCTTGAAATTAGAGCATATCAAACGAAAATAGTTGAACAGGGAATTTCCGGAAATATAGAGGTCCGCCGACCTTCACCTCCGGGAATTATTATGTACCCATTGAGTACTTTTATGTTCCATAGTAACGGCGTAAAATACCTGATATTCTTGAAATTAAAGCATATCAAACGAAAAAAGTTCAACAGGAAATTTCCGGAAATATAGAGGTCCGCCGATCTTGACCTCCTGGCATAATTAGGTATCCACTTAATGCTATTATGTTCCATAGTTTCGGCCTGATATACCTCAAATTCTTGAAATTATAGCATATTAAACGAAAATAGTTCAAAAGGAAATTTCCGGGTATGTAGAGGTACGACGACCTAGACCTCCGGGCAATATTAGGTAGGCATTGAGTGCTAATTTTTTCCATAGTAACGGCCTGAGATAACTCATATTCTTGAATTTTGAGCATATCAAACGAAAATAGCTCAACAGGGAATATCCGTAAATATAGAGGCCCCCCGTCTTTGACCTCAGAGCATTATTAGCTACTCATTAAGTGCTATGATGTGCCAGAGTAACGTCCTGAAATAGATAATATTCATGAAATTAGAGCATATCAAACGAAAGATGTAAAATAGATAATTTCTGAAAATATAGAGGTCCGCCGACCTTGACCTCCAGGCATTATTAGGTACCCATTTAGTGCTATTATGTTCCATAGTAACAGCCTGATATACCTCATATTCTAGAAATTATGCCATTTCAAACGAAATTGGTTCAACAGGGAATATCAGAAAATATAGAGGTCAGCCGACCTTGACCTCAGGGCATTATTATGTACCCATTGAGAACTTTTATGTTCCATAGTAACGGCGTGAAATACATGATATTCTTGAAATTAGAGCGAATCAAACGAAAATAGTTGAACAGGGAATTTCCGGAAATATAGAGGTCCGCCGACCTTCACCTCCGAGCGTTATTAGGAACCCATTGAATGGTATTATGTTCGATTGTAACGGCGAGAAATACCTCATATCCTTTAAATTAGAGCATAACAAGCGAAAATAGTTGAACGGGGAATTTACAAAAATATAGAGGTCCGCCGACTTTGACCTCCGGGGTTAATTTGATACTAATGGAGTGCTATTATGTGCCATAGTAAGATCGTAAAATACCTCATATTCTTGAATTTACTGTATATCAAACGAAAGTAGTTGTACAGGGAATTTCCGCTAATATAGAAGTCAGCTGACCTTGACACCTTCGGGCATTATTAAGTATCTATTTAGTGCTAATTTGTTCCATAGAAACGGCCTGAAATACCTCTTATTCTTGAAATTTGGACATATCAAACGAAAATAGTTCAACATGGAATTTCCGGAAATATCAAGTTCCGCTGACCTTGACCTCCGGGCATTATTAGGTACCCATCGAGTGCTATTATATTCCATTGTAACGGCGTGAAATACCTCATATTCTTTAAATAAGAGCATTTCAAACGAAAATAGTTCAAAAGGGAATAACCGTAAATATAGAGGTCCGCCGATTTTGACCTCCGGGAATTAATAGGTAACTATTGATTGTTATTAGATTCCCTTGTAACGACATGAGATACCTCATATTATAGAAATTATAGCATATCAAAAGAAAATAGTTTAAAAGGAAATTTCCTGTAATATAGAGGTCCGCCGACCTTGACCTCCAGGCTTTATTTGATCCTAATTGGGTGCTATTTTGTGCCATAGTAAGGTCCTGAAAAACCTCATATTCTTGAAATTAGAGCATATCAAACGAAAATAGTTAAACATGGAATTTCCGAAAATTTAGAGGTCAGCTGACCTTAACCTCCGGGCATTATTAGGTAACCTTTGAGTTATATTATTTTCCATTGTAACGGCGTTAAATACCTGATATTCTTGAAATTAGGGCATATCAAGCGAAAATAGGTGAACAGGTAATTTCCGGAATTATAGAGGTTCGCCGACCTTGACCTCCTGGCATTATTAGGTACTCATTGAGTGCTATTGTGTTCCATAGAAACGGCGTGAAATACCTGATATTCTTTAAATTAGAGCATTTCAAACGAAAATGGTTGAACAGGGAATTTCCGGAAATATAGAGGTCCGCCGACGTTTACCTCCGGGCGTTATTAGGTACTCATTGAGTGATATTATGTTCGATTGTAATGGCGTGAAATATCTCATATCCTTTAAATGAGAGCATATCAAACGAAAAGAGATGTAAAATAGATAATTTCTGAAAATATAGAGGTCCGCCGACCTTGACCTCCGGGCATTATTAGGTACCCATTTAGTGCTATTATGTTCCATAGTAACGGCCTGATATACCTCATATTCTAGAAATTATGCCATTTCAAACGAAATTGGCTCAACAGGGAATATCAGAAAATATAGAGGTCAGCCGACCTTGACCTCCGGGCATTATTATGTACCCATTGAGAACTTTTATGTTCCATAGTAACGGCGTGAAATACCTGATATTCTTGAAATTAGAGCGAATCAAACGAAAATAGTTGAACAGGGAATTTCCGGAAATATAGAGCTCCGCCGACCTTCACCTCCGAGCGTTATTAGGTACTCATTGAGTGATATTATGTTCGATTGTAATGGCGTGAAATATCTCATATCCTTTAAATGAGAGCATATCAAACGAAAAGAGATGTAAAATAGATAATTTCTGAAAATATAGAGGTCCGCCGACCTTGACCTCCGGGCATTATTAGGTACCCATTTAGTGCTATTATGTTCCATAGTAACGGCCTGATATACCTCATATTCTAGAAATTATGCCATTTCAAACGAAATTGGCTCAACAGGGAATATCAGAAAATATAGAGGTCAGCCGACCTTGACCTCCGGGCATTATTATGTACCCATTGAGAACTTTTATGTTCCATAGTAACGGCGTGAAATACCTGATATTCTTGAAATTAGAGCGAATCAAACGAAAATAGTTGAACAGGGAATTTCCGGAAATATAGAGGTCCGCCGACCTTCACCTCCGAGCGTTATTATGTACCCATTTAATGGTATTATGTTCGATTGTAACGGCGAGAAATGCCTCATATCCTTTAAATTAGAGCATTTCAAACGAAAATAGTTGAACGGGGAATTTACAAAAATATAGAGGTCCGCCGACTCTGACCTCCGGGGATAATTTGATACTAATGCAGTGCTATTATGTGCCATAGTAAGGTCGTAAAATACCTCATATTCTTGAAATTACTGTATATCAAACGAAAGTAGTTGTACAGGGAATTTCCGCTAATATAGAGTTCAGCTGACCTTGACCTCCGGGCATTATTAGGTATCTATTGAGTGCTTATTTGCTCCATAGAAACGGCCGGAAATACATCATATTCTTGAAATTTGGACATATCAAACGAAAATAGTTCAACATGGAATTTCCGGAAATATCAAGTTCCGATGACCTTGACCTCCGGGCATTATTAG
The DNA here is from genome assembly GCA_030710605.1 of Cordylochernes scorpioides. Lineage (NCBI taxonomy): Eukaryota > Metazoa > Arthropoda > Arachnida > Pseudoscorpiones > Chernetidae > Cordylochernes > Cordylochernes scorpioides. Next base: position 72,598,744 of record CP092882.1, on the reverse strand, counting down.
TTACCCATCGAGTGCTATTATATTCCATTGTAACGGCGTGAAATACCTCATATTCTTTAAATAAGAGCATTTCAAACGAAAATAGTTCAAAAGGGAATAACAGGAAATATAGAGGACCGCCGACCTTGACCTCCGAGAATTAATAGGTAACTATTGAGTGTTATTAGGTTCCCCATGTAACGATATGAGATACCTCATATTATAGAAATTATAGCATATCAAAAGAAAATAGTTTAAAAGCAAATTTCCTGTAATATAGAGGTCCGCCTACCTTGACCTCCAGGCCTTATTTGATCCTAATGGAGTGCTATTTTGTGCCATAGTAAGGTCCTGAAATACCTCATATTCTTGAAATTAGAGCATATCAAACGAAAATAGTTAAACATGGAATTTTCGAAAATTTAGAGGTCAGCTGACCTTAACCTCCGGGCATTATTAGGTAACCTTTGAGTGATATTACTCTCCATTGTAACGGCGTTAAATACCTGATATTCTTGAAATTATGGCATATCAAACGAAAATAGTTGAACAGGTAATTTCCGGAATTATAGAGGTCCGCCGACCTTGACCTCCTGGCATTATTAGGTACCCATTGAGTGCTATTGTGTTCCATAGAAACGGCGTAAATACCTGATATTCTTGAAATTAGAGCATATCAAACGAAAATGGTTGAACAGGGAATTTCCGGAAATATAGAGGTCCGCCGACGTTTACCTCGGGGCGTTATTAGGTACTCATTGAGTGATATTATGTTCGATTGTAACGGCGTGAAATATCTCATATCCTTTAAATTAGAGCATATCAAACAAAAATAGTTGAACGGGGAATTTCCGTATATTTAGAGGTCAGCTGACCTTAACCTCCGGGCATTTTTAGGTAACTTTGAGTGCTATTATGTTCCATTGTAACGGCGTGAAAAACCTCGTATTCTTGTAATTAGAGCATATCAAACGAAAATAGGACAACAGGGAATATCCGGAAATATAGAGGTCCGCAATCCTTGACCTCTGGGTATTATTAGGTACCCATTGAGTGCTATTAGGTTCCATAGTAACGGCCTGATATACCTCACATTCTAGAAATTATAGCATATCAAACGAAAATAGTTCAACAGGAAATTTCCGGAAATATAGAGGTCCGCCGATCTTGACCTTCGGGCATTATTAGGTACCCATTGAGTGCTATTATTATCCACTGTAACGGCCTGAGATACTTCATATCCTATTAATTATATCATATCAAACGAAATTAGTTCTCATGAAATTTCCGGGAATATAGAGGTCCGCCAACCTTGACTTCCGGGCATTATTAGATAACCATTGAGTGCCATTAGGTTCCATAGTAACGGCTTGAAATACATCATATTCTTGAAATTAGTGTATTACAAACGAAAATAGTTCAACATGGAATTTCAGGAAATATCGAGGTCCGCTGACCTTGACCTCCGGGCATTATTAGGTATCCATTGAATGCTATTAAGTTCCATTGTAACGGCGTGAAATACCTCATATTCTTTAATTTAGAGCATATAAAACGAAAATAGTTCAACAGGCAATTTCCAGAATTATAGAGATCCGCCGACCTTGACCTCCTGGCATTATTAGGTACCCATTGAGTACTATTATGTTACATAGTAACGGCCTGGGATACCTCATATTCTAGAAATTATAACATATCAAACCAAAATAGGTAAACAGGAAATTTCCTGGAATATAGAATTTCGCAGACCTTAACCTCCGGGCCTTATGTGATACTAATGGAGAGCTATTATGTGCTATAGAAAGGTCCTGAAATACCTCATATTCTTGAAATTAGAGCATATCAAACGGAAAAATTCAACATGGAATTTCCGGAAATATCGAGTTCCGCTGACCTTGACCTCCGGGCATTATTAGGTACCCATTGAGTGCTATTATATTCCATTGTAACGGCGTGAAATACCTCATATTCTCTTAAATAAGAGCATATCAAACGAAAATAGTTCAACAGGGAATAACCGGAAATATAGAGGTCCGCCGACCTTGACCTCCGGGCATTAATAGGTAACTGTATAATTCTTCTCAATGTATAATTTTCTTACAACATAAACCTTAGATTATTAAACCATTGGATCAGTAAACATGAGGGCAACCATTTCGTTCAATTACATTACTTTTTTTTTTCATATAACATTTTTGTAAACAAAAAAGGTGATGATGATAAATTCAATGAATATTTACACAATCATAGAAAAATTATATTAAACCTTTATATAAACACTAGCGGATGTGCCCGGCTTCGCCCGGGTTTTACCCGAGTGAATGTTTGTCTAACGAACATTTGTTAAAACAATTCTCTTTAAACTTATAAAACGTACTCGGCTTCGCCCGGGGTTTTACCCGAGTAAAGGTTTGTCTAGCGAGCATTTGTTAAAACAATTCTCTAAAAACCTATTAAAAAATAAAAAAGATATATTTTGATAATTTGAAACTCGTAAATTTGAATCTCTCGATAAAGTGAACATTTTTCCCGGTCCCTGTGTGCCTTGTCATCCTGAATTTTGTCTTTCTTAATTTTCTACATTAGAAAATCATAGTTTTATCTAGTGAACATTTTTTCCCGGTCCCTTGAGAAATACTCGATAAGTAGAATAAAATCAATATTAATTGGTTCCCTCGGTAATTGAAAATTAAAGGAATAGTATCTTCGCCTTGGAATTGTATCATTATTCTTGTCGCAAATAAATTGCCGTGTCATCCTGAGATAATCTTACTTTAGATAAATAATATTTAAGATAACAAACTTAGTGATAAGAAAACTTGTTATCATCGTCACAATGGAGGCGCTGCTTGCGAGTTAAATCTACAAATCTGCAAATAACTCTAAGGATGTTCAAGATATTCATGAAATTATTTTTCAAAAACCTTCCCGGTGATATACCTAATAATATCCCAAAATTTCACGGCGATTGGATGTATGGTTTTTGAATCTATAGAGTACAGACAGACATTCAATTTTATATATATAGAAGATATAATATAAATGAGTTTTAAAAATTGTAAAAAAAAATGCATCGGCCGGGAATCGAACCAGGGCCGCCCGCGTGGCAGGCGAGCATTCTACCACTGAACCACCGATGCTTTAAAAAAATGGCCATATTTAGGTATTCATTCCATTCCGGATTAGTCCGCGTAAAAAAAAGTTCTTCAAATGAAAAAAGAAATAGCCAAAAATACTAATCAAAATGCAGCCGAAAATTTTCCTCAGGTTTATAAAAAGCGACATGCAAAATTTGGTACCAATTGGTTCAGTAGTTTTTGAGTTTATCGCGAAACAGACAGACAACAGAAATTGGCTTTTATATATATATAATATAGATTTACTCTTCATTGTTGGCTTTTTAACTTACATTCATTCTTCATTGTTGGCTTTTTATATTACATTCACTCTTCATTATTGGCTTTTTATCTTACATTCACTCTGTTGGCTTTTTATATTACATTTACTCTTCATTGTTGGCTTTTTATCTTACATTCACTCTTCATTGTTGGCTTTTTTATATTATATTTACTCTTCATTGTTGGCTTTTTATCTTACATTCATTCTCCATTTTTGGCTTTTTATATTACATTTACTCTTCATTGTTGGCTTTTTATCTTACATTCACTCTTCATTGTTGGCTTTTCATCTTACATTCATTCTTCATTGTTGGCTTTTTATATTACATTCACTCTTCATTGTTGGCTTTTTATCTTACATTCATTCTTCATTGTTGGCTTTTTATATTACATTCACTCTTCATTGTTGGCTTTTTATCTTACATTCACTCTGTTGGCTTTTTATATTACATTTACTCTTCATTGTTGGCTTTTTATCTTACATTCACTCTTCATTGTTGGCTTTTTATATTATATTTACTCTTCTTTGTTGGCTTTTTATCTTACATTCATTCTTCATTGTTGGCTTTTTATATTACATTTACTCTTCTTTGTTGGCTTTTTATCTTACATTCACTCTTTATTGTTGGCTTTTTATCTTACATTCATTCTTCATTGTTGGCTTTTTATATTACATTCACTCTTCATTGTTGGCTTTTTATCTTACATTCATTCTTCATTGTTGGCTTTTTATCTTACATTCACTCTGTTGGCTTTTTATATTACATTTACTCTTCATTGTTGGCTTTTTATCTTACATTCTCTCTTCATTGTTGGCTTTTTATCTTACATTCATTCTTCATTGTTGGCTTTTTATCTTACATTCACTCTTCATTGTTGGCTTTTTATCTTACATTCATTCTTCATTGTTGGCTTTTTATATTACATTCACTCTTCATTGTTGGCTTTTTATATCATATAGAAAATCATAGTTTTATCTAGTGAACATTTTTTTCCCGTGTCACATTGCCGTGTCATCCTGAGATAATCTTACTTTTGATAAATAATATTTAAGATAACAAACTTAGTGATAAGAAAACTTGTTATCATCGTCACAATGGGGGCGCTGCTTGCGAGTTAAATCTACAAATCTGCAAATAACTCTAAGGATATTCAAGATATTCATGAAATTATTTTTCAAAAACCTTCCCGGTGATATACCTAATAATATCCCAAAATTTCACGGCGATTGGATGTATGGTTTTTGAATCTATAGAGTACAAACAAACAAACAGACAGACATTCAATTTTATATATATAGATAAATATTCTAAAACTATTTTAGAGGCGTAATATTCTTTTTAAAATAAAACAATTTCTACTGTCCTTACTGTGATGGAAAAATTAAAGGGAGGGCCTGGCTCATCAGTGGTGAACCCTCCCAGCGGTTTCGCCAGTTTAATCTACCATACCGCTGTTATATTGCATTTTTGGAACTTCCTTTTATAGTTGACTGTTGTAAGACTCTTGGAATGGGTATTTTAGAAGAACTACGGGCATAAGCTTTTAGGACAGCAGAATTAAATATAATTATAAATATATAATATGCTTCGAGCAATCGCTCTTCCGCAAATATCAAAATGTGTCTTTTATTTGAACAATTATGTTACGATGTACTAGCGCGCCATCTGTTATCAAATTATAAAACTATTTTAGGGGCGTAATATATATATATATATATATATATATATATATATATATTCTTTTTAAAATAAAACAATTCAAATAAATATTCTAACTAAATTAAACACTATCCCGCCACCAACTTGATGGGGGACCATCAAAAAACATTATATAGGTAACAAACATAATTTTACAATAGGTCTTCTGTAAGTCCCATTAGCAGTCTTGACTTCTACCACTCTGATTCTAGCGTCTTCTCCTGGAAACACCTTTGAAATTCTTCCAATCTTCCATGCTTGTGGAGGTTGTTGTTCATTCTTTATCAACACCAGGGATCCTTCCTTAATGTTGGGTTGGGGCTTACACCATTTGGATCTTTGTTGAAGTTGTGACACATATTCTTTGGACCATCTTGTCCAAAAATGATTCATTGATTTTTGAATCAATTGCCATCTATTTGGCAAACTCATTGCTATGATGTCATCTTCGTCGGGAAGCGCTGTTAAAGAACCACCTATTAAGAAGTGACCAGGAGTCAATGCCTGTAGATCTTCAGGGTCCTCAGAAAGAGGACAAAGAGGTCGCGAATTCAGGCAAGCTTCAATTTGTGCTAACAATGTTGTTAGTTCTTCAAAATTTAGCAAATCACTGCCCATTGTTCTTCTAAGATGATATTTCATGGACTTAACTCCGGCTTCCCAAAGTCCACCAAAATGTGGAGCTGATGGTGGAATAAATTTCCACTGAATTCCCTCTGAATTCGTAAGAACTTTACTGGCATTGTGACATAGTTTCCCAATAATCTTATGCGCACCAACAAAATTAGTGGCGTTGTCACTATGAATTGTTGCTGGTTTACCTCTTCGAGCAATGAACCTTCTTATTGTGGATATGAGAGTATCTGTGGTCAGACTATTGATTAATTCTAGATGAATGGCCCGAGTGCTGAAGCATATGAACAAGGCAACGTAAGCATTCATGGTTGAAATTGTACGTCCCATGTTCCGTTTAATCAGAAAAGGTCCTGCAAAATCTATTCCAGTTACCAAAACGGCCTTGATCTGTTGATCCTTGTAAAAGGTAGATTTCCCATAATTGAAAAGGAGCTTCTTTACGAAATCTAGCGCATTTCATGCATGTTCTTAAAATTTTCCGTACATTACTGACATCTTACCTTCGGCTCTCACATTCTGAAGCACATTCTGAAGCAGGTCACGTACATAAATCTCAACAAGCATTTCATCCTCTCCAAAATGTGATTTGATATACTCGATGACTTTAGGGTAGTTGTCGGCACTCGGTGGAAAACTTTTGACTGCTTCTCTTACCTCGGAGTTCTCGGCGGTGGCTTGAAAGAGATACTGAAACTTAGTTTCTGGAGGCATCTGTGGATCCCGGTCAATCGTGCTGAACTGACTCCAGAATGTAATCCATTCTCTTGGTTCTCCCCCAAACTTCTTGAACTCCAGCTTCGGTAGTTGATAGTTCATTGCTGCTGTGCCGCTGATTGTACTAGCGTCATCCTTTTCCGCAAGAGCCTCGTAATCAGTCATAATGTTACTGAAATTAGCTTCGTACTCACAAACGGATTCGTACTCAGCAGTGAAAATGTCTTCAGACGCTGATTCTCGTAGCAGAGCTTCTTCCATCCTCATGTTCAATATTGAAAGCTTTTCATGGTGGGTCTGGAGTCGGCGGAGGATTTTCTCTACATCTGCTTTCTTGACTTCCTTCTTCTTGATCTCTGTTTCGAGCTCATTGAACGCCTTGGTGAACCTTGCACGCACTGGCGTCCTAAGCTTTTTCAGTTCAGCACTACTAACTGGTTGGTCAGCCATCCTGAGAAGTAATCACTGGTTCACAGTTGCACCTTTGTGTAATCAGTAATTCTTCAATCTGTATCCTGTCGACTGCGCCAAAATGTTGTCTTGTCTTAAATTTGAAAAAAGAAAGACAATACAAGGTCCCGATGGCTTAACCTGAACTAAAAGCTCCTAGCTTTACAGTAATGCTGGAAACTGACTTGAAAATTATAAATTGATAAATCAATACCTTTGTTGCAGTGATCAGTAGAAGTGTCACAACGCTGGATGGCGAGGCCTAATTAGAAAACAGTGATGAATAATTTAATACTTATTGAAAGAAATATTTATTTAAAAATCACACAAATTAATATTAATACAAATATTATTCAAAACAATTATTAAAATTTATGAGAGATAGTTCTTTTTCAGGCCTGTCAAAACCAAACGTTGGCGTCGAAAACAGCTTTTGTTTACCGGAATTGGCGAGGTAATCCTTTTTCTGCTCGCGCATGCGCGGGGGGCAGCGGGTGCAGTGTTGCCAGGCTCGGATGGCCCAAAAATACCTAATTTCGCGTCACATGACATTTGAAAAATATTTCTCATTACTTAAAAGACAAGTTGTATTTTTGATGTCTTTTCCACACTTAAATTTCCCTTCGTCAACTTCTTGAACCTTGGTTGAAAAATATTTCTCATTACTTAAAAGACAAGTTGTATTTTTGATGTCTTTTCCACACTTAAATTTCCCTTCGTCAACTTCTTGAACCTTGGTTTCTTGGTGAATCAAAGTGTGGTGTCTTTTCTTGCAAATTTGACAAATGTTTTTGCAATAACAATTCTTTGCTAAATGGTTTGGCTTTAAACATCTGAAACACAATTTAGCTGAACTAACAAAATTCACTCTCTCTGACTCAGGTAATTTAGAAAATAAATTACAGCTTGAAAGAGCATGTGCACCTTCACATTTAAGACATTTTATCATATATTAATTATAAACATTCACCTTTTGTAATTCCTTTTTCATTGAATGTTTCTCCACATTTGAATCTTTATTTGATAAATTCTGCAAGCCTTTTGCGTGAATTTCCAAAAATTCCATTAAATCCTTAATTGAAGGCACAACTCTTGGGTTGTTCTGCAATTCCCAATGTTTTCTTGTGGTTTTATCAAGCTTATCATGTATGATCTTGACGAAAAATACCTCAGATAAACTATCGATTTGGTAACCCAATACCTTCACTGTTCTTATTATTTTGTTGCAGCTATCAAGAAGTTTAAACATTGAATTATGGTTGTCATCGGCTAATTTTGGTAATCTTAATGCATTATCTATTTGGGTGAAAATTGATCCTTTGGGTTATCATATCTTGTTAATAAAGTTTGCCAAACCTCAACATAATTATCAGCTGTAATTGGAAATGCGTTGACCCGTCTTAGGGCTTCGCCTCTCAGTTGGCCTTTCAAATATTGTAACTTTTCAATATCAGGTATTTGTAAGTTAGAACCAATTGCAGAAAAAATTGATCTTTAAATGAAAGCCATGATTCTAATCTGCCATTGAAAGTTGGCAACTCAAGTTTAGGCATTTTAACATGTAAATTAACATCTTTTTTTTCAGATGGTTCTTGCTCATTATGCTTTAAATCTAATTCACACTTTAATCTTATACACTTATCTATACAAATTTCCACTTCGTCATTCAAATCATCATCCTCAAGTTGCTGCAAGAAAATATCCCTCATTTTCATCAAATCATTATTTGCATAATCTAGTTTGCATTTCGTTGCATTAATATCTACCATGGACACAATGGATTCGATAATTTCCTCTATGCCTTTTATAGTTTTTTTTATCCTTTTTATTTTTTAATTAAAGTTTCTACATCCATAATTGCTATTAAATTCTCTTCCCAAATACTTTTAGTTGAAATATATGGTTACAAAATACTTATAAGTTTCCCTTTTTTTTTCGATCAATTTCAACTTGACTTTTACTTACGTTCAAGGCTCGAGTTGACCAATGTATAATTCTTCTCAATGTATAATTTGGGTGACACCTTAGGTTTTGGCCAGATCTGAGCTATGACGTCACGATGACGCGCGATGTAAACAAAGGTTACGATTGGGTCATTGTTTTTTTTTTTTAAACACGATTTAATTATTAATATTTTAAATACCTGCGATTAATTTATAGTGTCAATATATATATATATTTTTTCTAAATGCCCTTCTATTTTTAATTAGATTTTTTTTTTAATATTTAGCGCAATTGTAAACACGTGTTTGTTGTGAATGCGCACGATGTTAATACCTTGAGAGCAATGGTGTCCGATATTTAAAATTATTATAAAATTATTTATTAATTAATATTAAAATTTCGTAGTTATTTTAGGTTAGTTTAAGTTAGGTTTAGGTTAGGTTAGGTTCAGGTTCGTTCAGGTTAGGTTAGGTTCGTTTAGGTTAGGTTAGGTTAGGTTCAGGTTAGGTTAGGTTTAGGTTAGGTTAATGTAATTTATAGTATTAATAATTTTAGTTTTTTTTTATATTCCTATTTATAAATATAACCTTTGGCACCATTGGAACGTATTACGCCAGTATTTCTTTGTTTACGTTGGCGCTAAAACAATAATTAAAAAATTGCTAATAGAAAATTATTAAAATAAAAAATCCTTTATAAATATATTAGTCTATAACTATAAATTAGTCACAGGTATTTAAAATATTAATAATTAAATCGTGTTTAAAAAAAACAATGACCCAATCGTAACCTTTGTTTACAAAGGTGTCTCCCTATAATTTTCTTACAACATAAACCTTAGATTATTAAACCATTTGATCAGTAAACATGAGGGCAACCATTTCGTTCAATTACATTACTTTATTTTTCATATAACATTTTTGTAAACAAAAAGGTGATGATGATAAATTTCAATGAATATTTACACAATCTCATAGAAAAATTATATTCAACCTTTATATAAACATAAATATTCTAAATAAATTCAACAGTAACCATTGAAAATTATTAGGTTCCCTTGTAACGGCATGAGATACCTCATATTATAGAAATTATAGCCTATCAAACGAAAATAGTTAAACAGGAAATTTTCGGAAATATAGAGGTCCGCCGATCTTGACCTCCAGCCATTATTAGAAAACCATTTAGTGCTATTAGATTCCATAGAAACGGCCTGAAATACATCATATTTTCGAAATTAGGGCATATCAAACGAAAATAGTTCAACAGGAAATATCTGGAAATAAAGAAGTCCGCCAACCTTGACCTCAGGGCATTATTAGGTACCCATTGAGTGCTATTAGGTTCCATAGTTTCTGCCTGGGATAACTCATATTAAATCCAAAAGACAAAAAACCTCTCGCAATCAGTATCTTTTATTATTACAAATAACAGACGCTAGCTTTCGAACAATTAGTTCTTCAACGGGCGTTCTTACAAAACGAAATCAGATTCTTATTAATATATAGAGGTAATAGAAAAAATAAATACAAATATTCGCTCAAAGATATGCTAAAAGATAAATTAGAGAATTGAAAAATAATCAGATATGCAAAAACTTCTTTAAAACTAAATTAAGTTTAAAACTAAGTGGGGAAGGGGGGGGGGACATAGCAGAATTCGTTCTTCAAATTCTTTTTAAAAAGGCAGCGGAACTGTTCCGGGACATCTATTCTTCTGTTTATGCTGTCTTTACAACCAGAAACCAAGGATTCCAAAATTAATCTTTCCCCTTTGTATCTGATGTTGTTGTAATGGCAGATGGGGTTATCCAGATCAAAACTATGTCCTGTGTTCAACGTGTGTTGGTACAGAAGGGATCTGGGGTCTTTTGAGCTGATATTATATTTGTGTTCTTTGATTCGGTTTTCGATTTTTCTGCCTGTTTCTCCTACATAAACGGATTCACAATCGTTGCAGGCAACCGAATAAATCGCGTTGCTTTTATGTTGAACATCATGTTTAACTCCTGGTTTGGTAATGGGGTTCCTCAGTATATGTCCTGTTGTGCTTGTGCTGCGATAGGTGAACTGGATTCCATATTTCCTCAAATCGTGGGCTATTCGCTTATTGGTAGGGGAGAAATCTATAAAACCCCTGGTTCTGTTGACTGTGAGGGTAACCTTTTTGAACGGGATAAATGTATGTCTTCTTATAAAGTCTGGTGGGTATCCAAATGTTCGTAGATTATTGTAAATATTCTCTTTTTCTTTTTCTTTTAAAGCTCGAAGGGAACAATGGGTATGGAGTCTCTTAGTTAGGGTTTTGACAACTGATATTTTGTAAGAGACTGGACTGTAGGAGTTAAACGGGATATATGATGGTTTGGCGGTGTCTTTGTAATAGACAGTTGTTTGGAAACTGTTCCTATTTCTAAAAATGAGGGCATCCAGATATGGTAAGGTGTGGTTTTCTTCTCTTTCTATTGTAAATTTAATTTCTGGGTGGTAACTGTTAAGGGTGTCAAGGATGGCTTGGTCCGCTCCTAGGTGATATTCACAATATATATCATCAATATATCGTCGCCATTTCTTAATCCCCAGATTTTGATCTTATAACTCATATTCTAGAAATTATAGGATATCAAAATAAAATAGTTTAGCAGCAAATTTCCTGTAATATAGAGGTCCGCCGACCTTGACCTCCAGACCTTTTTTGATCCTAATAGAGTGCTATTATGTGTCATAGTAAGGTCCTGATATACCTCATATTCTTGAAATTAGAGCATATCAAACGAAAATAGTTAAACATGGAATTTCCGAAAATTAAAGGTCAGCTGACCTTAACCTCCGGGCATTATTAGGTAACCTTTGAGTGCTATTATGTTCCATTGTAACGGCGTGAAATACCTGATATTCTTGAAATTAGGGCATATCAATCGAAAATAGTTGAACAGGTAATTTTCGGAATTATAGAGGTCCGCCGACCTTGACCTCCTGGCATTATTAGGTATCCATTGAGTGCTATTGTGTTCTATAGAAACTGTTGGGCCAGATTTTCACAAAAACAGACCCAACAATGATGTAAACATTTACATCATATATGCACAGTGTCTTGCCGAAGTGTTTGGTGTCCAGATGGAGATCCCACAACGATGGCCGACGGTGCTCTAAAGGTCAAAGCAGGGGAGGACGCCCAATCGGAGGTGACACTGGTGGTACCGTGACCAAGATACCGGCCGACCCTCCACAGAAGGACAACAACGAGGCGGATTGGAAAATGAAGAACTGGAAGCAACCCTGGGCGTGTACTCCAAGACCCGCTGTAGAAAGATGGAGAATTCCCCAACGAGGAATCTCAACGATGCTTTTAAGACCAAAGCCGGGGAAGATGCCCAGCTGGAGATGACATCGGCCCTGTCTAAGTATCCAGAAGCCCGATGCAGAAAGGCCCAGAGGAGGATGTGCAAACCATATGTGAATATTATGTAAATTATATAAATTATGTGAATTGGTCAATCACCCTTTTATATGCAAAATGAGACGTCCAAATTTATATTACCATTTAGGGAAATTTCTAAATTCATTTTTATTCTAAAATGAATAAAACCAATTAAATACATACCCAAATAAATTGGGCATATTTCTTTACTTTAAATTTTCTTAAGGAGAGGATTACTATATAAATTTTAAGGGATAGACGTGTTATATTTTATCATTTTTTATTATTATCTCAAACTTTTCTTTTAATAAGAAGAAGTTTAATTTCGAATTTCTTAAAGAAGAATTCACTATATAAAATTCTTTTAAAACATTTATATTTTATTTTATCTTTATTATTATTTTAAATATTCTTTTAAAAAGAATATTTTCTTTATTATTATTATTTTAAATATATTCTAAGAATATTAAAATAATTATTTTTTTTTTACTCTGTAGGAAGATGACGATTTGCCTTGGGGGGCGCTGTTTAGAAAAATAACAGTTTTTTGAACGAGAGGCGCGACCTGACGGGGGTAGGCAAACGAAGAGGTCGATCCTGAGGGAGCGCTGACATCCGGGGAGAAATGGTATGTTAACATCTTCTCTATTAATTTAGGGCATATTTAATATGTCAAAGAGGCATATTTATAGCTTATCTTAATAGGTAGGAAAAATTCATATTTTGTTTTTGTATGAAGTCTTAGAGTCTGATAAAGAAAATAGATTTTATGTTCATTTAGTACTGCCTACAAACGAAAGTTTGTAAGAAAATCTACCAAGGTAGAACAAAGGCTCATGTTCCACTATTTTTTTTTGGTATGTTTGTAAATTATGGCACGTTTTGTATGTTGAGAAGTGCATATCTATGGTTTTAATAGGTAAAAAAAATCATTCTTGCTTGAAATCCTTAAACAAAATTTTTTTTGTCCATGTAGAATTGTCCATGAAATGAAATTTATAAGGTCCATTGAGATAACAATAAAACCCTTGATTTATTATTTTAAAGATGTGTTTGTGATACTTTACCCTGAAACAAAAATGTACATTATGTATTAAACATGGACCTTTTTGTGTTCGCTATATCCTCCTACATGTGTATCTGAGTTTTAACCCAAGTTGGTATATAACTAAACAATGTTGTTGCTGAGCTAAAAGACAAAGTATAAGGTTGAGATGTCCTCGATAGGACCTTGTAAAGTGACTCAACATTTTGGCGCCCAACGTGGGGTAAGAAACTACTGAAAATTGCAAAGTAATTTTGCAGGAAGTAAGCCTACGACCCTGAGATAAAAATCCATGTCTCTACCACATATTTTTGAAAAATACGTTAAACCGCCATATTTTAAAATTTTAATAATTATTCATCGTTAAGCATTAAAATACGCATTCTTTTGATTCCCAGTTTTCTTTATGCAATTTTCGTGCATTTCAATATATTTTCAAACACGTTTTCACATATTTTTGAAAAATACGTTAAACCGCCATATTTTAAAATTTTAATAATTATTCATCGTTAAGCATTAAAATACGCATTCTTTTGATTCCCAGTTTTCTTTATGTAATTTTCGTGCATTTCAATATATTTTCAAACACATGTTTTCACATATTTTTGAAAAATACGTTAAACCGCCATATTTTAAAATTTTAATAATTATTCATCGTTGAGCATTAAAATACGCATTCTTTTGATTCCCAGTTTTCTTTATGTAATTTTCGTGCATTTCAATATATTTTCAAACACATGTTTTCACATATTTTTGAAAAATACGTTAAACCGCCATATTTTAAAATTTTAATGATTATTCATCGTTAAGCATTAAAATACGCATTCTTTTGATTCCCAGTTTTCTTTATGTAGTTTTCGTGCATTCCAATATATTTTCAAACACATGTTTCCACATATTTTTGAAAAATACGTTAAACCGCCATATTTTAAAAATTTTAATAATTATTCATCGTTAAGCATTAAAATATGCATAGGCTATTCCTTTTTAAATTTTTTTTTTTTCTCTATGTATTCAAAACGACTTTACATATTTTGCGCACGTGTTATTTTATACCTTTTATTCGAAAATGTCTTTTACCCACTTAAAAAAATACGTTATAATGGCGTACAATCGTTTTGAGTCAATATTTTTATTTTGTTCAAAACACCTTTACATATTTGCGCGCGTGTTATTTTATACCTTTTATTCGAAAATATCTTTTACCCACTTTAAAAATACGTTATAATGGCGTACAATCGTTTTGAGTCAATATTTTTTATTTTGTTCAAAACGCCTTTACATATTTGCGCGCGTGTTATTTATTACCTTTTATTCGAAAATGTCTTTTATCCACTTTAAAAATATGTTATAATGGCGTGCAATCGTTTTGAGTCAATTTTTTTATTTGTTCAAGAAAGTCGTTGGTAATTTCCATGCAATACTTTAAAGTCTTTTTTTTATAATTATTTTATCGCTTTTTTTTCTTTAATCATTTTATCGCTAAGATTTTAAACTATAAACTAATTTTATATGGTTCTTAAAATATTGGGACACGAACTTAGGCCTAAAAACAATGCCTTTCTCAAAACCTGAGAATTTCCCGCAAGTTCCAAATTTAGAACCTTCCCCCCCTTCAGGGACATATGTGAAGAGGGGAACACATGTGCAAGGGGGGTGGAAATAGAGGTATTTTGGGTGACCACACATGTAAAACACATGTGAACACTATAGGCGGGAAGAAGGAGACAACTAAGAGTTCAGTTGACTGCCAGCATCTGAATTGAAAAGGTTGGTTTTTGCTACCTCTTCCCGCTCTTGCGGGAAGACTTCACCCCTTAAATATTCCATCTTCTTTTAGTTTTTCGCCATTATCTTTTGAATTGTAAAATCAATACGACTTATTTTATTATATACCGTGGTTTAATAATTTTATTTTTCAATTATTTCTATCCAACAAAATGATTCCGCTCAATAAGTCTGAAGATATTTTGAATTTTGTTAATGCCATTGTTCTCTTAGTTCTCTCTTATCTTTACGATATTTAGCGTTATCAATATAAATATAAAAATTTGAAGCCTTTATTTTCTTATCTAATTTAAAGGAAAAATGTGCATATGTCATGCGATTTATTTAATTTTATATATGTTCCCAATTATTTTTTAATTTTTACTAAGTGATTTCATCCGACAGGTTTAATAGCATACTGATTTTTTTCTTTACTTGATAGTACGATTGTTTATCCCTCTTATCTTTTATTTTATCCTGAGAATGTTTAGATTTTATTAAGTTAGACGCAATTTCGCTAGCCATATTTAAGCATATGTTCTCCTTTCCTGATAGTTCAATTGTTTACTTTTTTATTTTATGTCCTTATACGAACATAATATTCAGACTTAAGTGTCCGCTTCGATTTTCAATTGTAGACGCGCTTAGTCATGCTTACCCTTTAACCTCTATATTAATTTATTTTATGTAATGATCCTTCTAGGTGACAGTTAGTATAAATTCCCGGTAGTGTCAATGAAATAAAACAGTACCTGTTTATTTATATTTTGCTAACTTTAAATGAATGTGCATTTTTTTTAACTTAACCCCCCGACATTTAGACAAGCGTATTTCTATTAATTTTATGATAGCATAGCAATAGTTTGTTTTGCTTCTTTAAAGCGTTGAATTTCGTCATCCTTTTATCCCGATGTGGTATGATCTGCAATAGTTGCTTACATGTCGGTACAACCACGGTAAAATTCCAACATGGCGGACCAAAGGAACGCGTTTAGTCATGCTTACCCATAAAGCCTCTATCTTAGTTTATTTTTTTATAGTTGGTTCAAATTCCTGGTAGTGTCACATGATATAAAACAGCAGCATTTTTGTTTATTTATAATTTTGCTGACTTTAATAAATATGCAATTTTTTTAAACTTAACCCCCTGACATTTAGACAAGCATATCTCTATTAATATTTTATTATGCAGATATTATAGCATAGTAAGAGTGTTAGCCGATCTTCTTCTGGGTGGTTTCCTTCTTTTCACTCTTCCACCTAGAGGTATAGTCAGCGCCGAGGTCTTGTCCTAAAATGAAGCGTGCTCTCCGAGCTCTAACTACTGTGAAAACACCAGTCTCACAAAGCTCAACTTAACACAACATAACACGTATTTTATTTTCAACCACACTATATATAATCAAACATACACACGTGACCAGGCACTCTTGGTCAAATATAATATAAACATATATACACAGAGTTACATTAAAATAATAATAATAAACCCCAACATTCCTCCCCGAGTTGATGGGTCACATCAATTTTCATCATTAGCTAACACGGCAGCCAGTTCTTTTAATTGATTTTGAGCCAGATAGAAACGTGAACGCAACTGTCGTGCAGCTCCTACAAAACTTGTTCCTAGATCACTATATAGCCGAGTGCAATGCCCTCCTCGCGCTACAAATCGCTTAAAAGCCGACATGATGGTGGGTGTAGAGGCATCTGTGACCAATTCAAGATGTATGGCTCGGGTCACATAGCACACAAATAGACAGATGTAGCCCTTTTCAGTCTTTCGGCCTCTACCCTTGGACATTCGAAGGTTCACAGGTCCAGCATAATCTTCACCACTTATTGAGAAGGGTTTACCCGGTGTTAATCTCTCCTTGGGTAAATCGCTCATTAGCTGGCCTGGAGTGACGCGATTGTATCGACAACATGTCACGCACTCTCGAATGCATCTATTCACCTGATCTTTCGCTCTCAGCATCCAATACTTCTGTCTCAATGTGGACAGCATCAGGTGCACACTTCCGTGCAAAGTCCGCATAAGAACCACTTGAACAATCATCTGAGCCACCTTTCCTGATGAAGGCAATAGCGCAGGATGTTTTCGTTCATATGTCATAGATGGAGCCCATTTTAATCCACCGCCGACTCTAATGATTCCTTGATCGTCGAGGAACGGTGCTAAACCATAAATCTTGCCCGTGCGCTTCACCGATCCTAAAGTGGTCAAACTTCTTATTTCTTCCCTGAAATGCCGGCACTGAATTGCTTGAAGTATTCTCCTATGAGCATTTCTCAGTTCGGCTGGGGTTAAGTGCGACTGATATCGCTCCGCACTGTAGCGGCAGCTATGGCAACAACGCAATTTCCAAGCCACTTTTCGGATATATCCATCAAAGGTCGAGCTCATCTCTCCGATGGCCACCAAGAAATGTGTTTCACTGATGGCATGAATACTCAGGAGCTCAATTTGACTTTGGTGCTCAAACACAGGAGGCATTCTAGGCCATTCTGTTGATTCCGCTGATAACCAGGTTGGTCCTGTCCACCAGATGGAAGACTGTTTCAGCTCGGACCCCAGGATTCCTCGCCTGGCAATATCCGCTGGATTATCTCCTGTGGGAACATAGCGCCACTCCCTGACTTGTGGACAACTCTGAATCTCCGCGACACGATTACCGATGACAGTGGGGAGATTTCTAGACATAGCTCTTAACCAACTCAAGACTATGATATAATCGGACCAACAGGTAGCACTCTCCAGTTTGATATCCAACTCTTTCAGTATATATTTCATTAGTCTGGTCAGCAGAAGAGCTGCGTACAATTCTAAGCGTGGAATTGACATCTTCCGCATGGGAGCCAACTCAGTCTTTGATGCCAACAGTCTTACACTGACTCCATCATCAGTGGGAACTCCTATGCAAACAGCTGCCGCATAGGCGTCTTCAGAGTCATCACCGAATCCATGCAATCTTACTCCTTGGGTATTCCTTCCGAGACCCAACCATCGGGGTATTCTCAAACTTCCCATGAAAATTAGTCCATGTTTCAATCAATGACTCATCCATCGGATCATTCCAATGTAATCTCGTTATCCACAATCTTTGAACCATTATTTTTCCTGTTACAAGGACAGGTGATAACCATCTTAAGGGATCTTCTAACTTGGCGATGAAGGAAAGCATTTCGCTCGTGGTAGTCGCCGATGTCTTTTCCAACGACTGAACTTCATATAAGAAACAGTCTTTACTTTGGATCCATCCCAAACCCAATGTCCTTATAACATTGGACTGCTCAAATGCAATCCTTTGTGCGCAATGCTCTCTCGCATGTTGCCCAAAATCGTCAGATCAATTTCTTTAGAATCTGTGGTTTCTAGGGCCTTGAAGGTGATTGAGGCCGGAGAGGGTTCGTTTCTTCCATTGTCCTCCTCTTCCAAGTCTATGCTGGATTCTTCTTTCTTCATGCAAAGTATTTTGGAAGATATGGCTTTAGGGCTCTTTGTTTGAGCTCTTACCTCTACATCGCTTGAAGCCCCCACTCCAGAACCCTCCACATCAAGAGGCTCTGAAGGTTGAGAATCCTCAATTGCAGACTTTTCGTTGGTATCTTCCACTGCAACTTCTGGAACCTCTTGAGAACCTTGAGCTTTACCTCCCGAAGAATCAGGATCTGATGCTGAGGCATCGTCTGCAGGCTTAGAGGTATCGTCTGAAAGCCCAGAGGTATCGTCTGAAGGCCCAGAGGTATCGTCTGCAGGCTTAGAGCAGTCATAGGATTCCGAAATCTTCTTTAGAGTCTCAAACCGCTCAATATAATAGTCCTATAATCTACCGGGTTCGCAATCCTTTCCAGTTTAGCACTTTTACCAGACTTTTCTGGAGACTTGTCTCCTAAATTAAGATCTTTCGCTGGAGTAGGCACTTGCCCCTTTGGAGAACTGGCTGGAGTATATAATATTGGAGTTACCACAGCTCCAGAAACAGTTTCCTTCGATACAAGTTGCATTTTATTATTTGGAAGATATTTGCCAATTGAACTTTTTTCTATTGGCTCTCTCTTCACATAGGTGATCTGGACAGTGCAACCCTGTCTAGAAAGCGTTTTACCTTCTCCAACCTTTGCATCATTATTCAACCATTTCCCTTTCTTCCGGATTTTGAGGTACGGGGCACTTAACCAAAATCATCTACAACGATTTCCCGCCCAAAAACCATCAGTTGTCCATCTTTTTCTTCCAAAGAAATCTGAGGTAGTCCCAATCATTGTTCTTAATGGCCATCAACCGGAAGTATCTTCTCAGGTCGGCCAAAACTCCGAATTTATTCTCCCGAAGTTTTATCCTTATCTCAGGGATTCCTCTCAATAGACTAGGTCTCCTCTTCAAATATTGTTTCAACGAGAATCCGTTTCGTCCTCGACAGGAAGCGTCGTCAAATACTGGCCGTTTAGGCGTCGTTTTGGACCCACACTCAAATACAGGGCGATCGGGAAAATAGCATCCCTTTACTTTAAATTCCGCATCTCCGGTTTGTCTTGCTTCCACCAATTTCCTCGATGCTGGAACTCTGACAACTCTTTCCTCAATATCATCAATGGACTTAGTTTCACCATCTGAAATCTCCACTTGATCAGCGCCCTCAGCTACCGCTTTAGAATTGCTCACCGATTCATAACCTTTAATTGCAGTCTCAGAATCCCCTACTTCATTGTCCTTGGTTTCAGCTTCTGAGTCTTTCCCATTCTCTAAATTTGCGTCTTGCCTTTCCGCCACCTTTGAATCGGTACCTTGTTCTGCATCTAGCTTTTCTGCTACCTTTGAATCAGTGCCTTGTTCTGCATCTAGCAGCTTCACTTCTTCAGTGTTCTTTGAATCCATTCCTTGTTCCACATCCAGCACTTTCTCTTCATCTGCTTCAACGGATTCTTTCTCAACTTCAGCCCTATGACTTTCGTCAACTTCTACAACAGACTTCTTCTTGACTTGAGCCTTTTCACCGTCTTCAGCAAAATGCCCTTTTACTACTTGAGCCTTTTTACTTTCTTCAACGGCAATCTGCTTGGATGTCTCTTCTACCATTTGCTCGGATGATACCACAATCCCAGCATCTTCCTTAAGCTGGATCAACTCCTTTCATCAAGGTAACTCCTACAACCCTTGGCTTCTCACTCATCCCGACTTCTAAACTGCTTCCATCGCAGATCCTCATATCCAATTTGGGCAATCGGCAAACTCCCGTTCCAGGCAGCGAGCCCTTTTCCGAACTAGCACCATGGAGGGCTTCCGTATTTTTCTTCAGAGAGCTGAGGAAATGATTTGTCTTAATTTCAAGATCTATCCACTTCTCATAATAATGGATCACTGTATCCTTGTCCTCCTCTAGTACCTTGTAATCAATTTCCTTATCTTCTAGCATCAACTTCAAGATCAACTCATCTTCTTCCCGAAGATCTGCTATATTATTTTAGATGAGTGTATAGCTCGTTCTTATCACATCCTCAGAAGGAGTTTCTTCATCCAACTCCGCTTCTGCCCTTTTGATTAACTTGGAAATAGTCGTTCTTTGAACGGCTCTACTTCTTAATGCCCGATTCATTCTCTAGCCTTGCTTTTGTTCTTAACTTGACTTTTATCCCTTAACGCACTATACCTCGGCCTTATCTTTTTAATTTAATTTGCAAAAATTCTTAAAGGCTCGTTTACATAAATTCTTTTGTTATGATCTTGCTTAAATTTGCATAGGCCTTTTTTTCTTGATTATCTAGTATCAACAAATTAAATTTCCGATTTTTAAACCTTTAAACTTTAATTAAGAGTGAATTCTTCTATATCTTATAACTTGAATCCGGTAACTTAAATCCGGTAACTTAAATCCGGTAACTTAGATCCGGTAACTTAGATCCGGTAACTTAGATCCGGCAACTTAAATCCGGCAACTTAAATCTTGTAGCTTGGATCCGGCTCGAGGGACCAAAATGTTAGCCGATCTTCTTCTGGCTGGTTTCCTTCTTTTCACTCTTCCACCTAGAGGTATAGTCAGCGCCGAGGTCTTGTCCTAAAATGAAGCGTGCTCTCCGAGCTCTAACTACTGTGAAAACACCAGTCTCACAAAGCTCAACTTAACACAACATAACACGTATTTTATTTTCAACCACACTATATATAATCAAACATACACACGTGACCAGGCACTCTTGGTCAAATATAATATAAACATATATACACAGAGTTACATTAAAATAATAATAATAAACCCCAACAAGAGTCTGTTTTGCTTCTTTAAAACGTTGAATTTCGTCATCCTTTTTATTCCGACATGGTATAATTTTACAATAGTGTTTACGTGACGATACAACCACGGTAAAATTCCAACATGGCGGTCAATGGGACGCTTACAACGCCCGACTTTTAGCTCATGTTACATCCAACTTTATGATTAATAATTATATTTATTTTAGTCTTATTTACCCCAAATCTAATCATTAAAGTGATAAAGCAGTATAAATCTATTTATATATTTTACCAGCGTTTAATGATTATGCATTATTTTTAACTTAACCTCCCTCACAATTAAACTAGCATATTTCGATTTTTTATTGTACGGATATGATATGCATAGGGACGACCCCCATATTTAGTATATTCTTTTAGTTTTAAACGATAGAATGTTTCATAAATAACATTTTTTTAATGAAGTTATTGAGTATTATACATATAATTTGCATACCATCTTTAAGATCATTTCTTTATTTTATACTTATCCCAGTAACCCATATTGTGATATATCCCTTAATTACTTATATATTTCTCGTGAATATTTATATATCGCACTTTAGATTATTATGAAAAACGACATGTTTATCTCTAAGATTTTCTTGTTGATTCGAAGGGTGTATCCGCCCTCCCCCCCTCAGGACAAATGTTTAATTTCATCGCCTCCCTATTCGCCTCCCTTTTAAAGTATTTGGATTATAAAAAAATTGGTCAACTGAATTCATAATATTTACTGGGTCTTTATCCCTTTGGCACTTGTGAGCAAATTCCGCCTAATATTTAATTATATATCTAGTTTATAGCAACATTTTTATTTCAAACACTTGCGTACCAGTACCATGATAACCCGGGTTGTTTTCCTAGTTAATATAATCCTTCGAGTGTAGAATTTCGACACCCTTCCACATTTTTTTTTTGGTACAACTTACAATATAGGCATTTGCGTGATGGTACAGTCACGATAAAATTCAATATGTCATAATTAAGAATTTACCTTTTTTTTTATTATGAAATTTCCAACGATTCTGTCCACTTCCCTGAAGCACCTTTCCTAGAACAAGGACAAATAAAGACATCATTATCAGCATCTAATTGCAATAAATAATCACCAGCAGAAGGCCTGATCAGATACGATGAAATTTGAGCCCGTATATATTTAGCCTTTTCTTTATTATAATTTGGCACAGGAATGGATATTCATTCAGTAAGGATTCTCTAGAAGTCTTATAAGACGAGTTGAGCATTTATTTCAACACTAACGGGAGAAGGATTGCTTTGTCATGGCACATGTAAGAGAATATATATCAACAAAAGTCATGGGTATTCTGATGGTATGGGTTTGAGCATCTCCTTTTAATAAAACCCACTTCCCTTAGAGAAAACGAGAGAGATATTTCGATGGTGCTG
>CP092882.1:72555766-72575910 GCA_030710605.1 Cordylochernes scorpioides | reverse complement strand
TCCGACTTAGTAGAACATCCGCTATGGTGGAATGGGTCACCATGGCTAATTGAACCTGCCCTTGAAATTAAGAAATTCATTAATAGCTCCAAGGAAGAATTTAAAGAAGAAGAAAATATCAAGACGTATTTTGGTACAATTGAGTGTGAAATTCCATCCATTGTAATAAACTGCTCATCATTAACCAAACTGAAATGTATCATAGCTTGGTGCTTAAGATTTGTCAGCAACAGTCGAATGCCTTCACATTCAAGGAACAGGGAGCCCTTAACATTAAGAGAGTTGAATGATGCCCTGTTGACAGTTGTTAAGTGTGTTCAATCTATTGAATTTTCCAAAGAAAAGCATTGCCTGTTAAGCAACAAGCCAATCCTGAATAAGAGTAGAATATACAATCTATGTCCCTTTTTGGATTCAAGGGGAATCATTAGAGTTGGCGGATGATTAAAAAATGTAAATGTTTATGGTGATCTGATTAATCAAGTTTTACTTCCAAGATCACATCATCTTACCACTCTTATTGTAAACAATGTTCATGTCCATAATCTTCACTCATCAACTCAAGCTACCCTTTCAGCAATAAGAAATATATTCTGGATACCTTAAGGAAGAAATGTTGTACGGAAAATTTTAAGAACATGCATGAAATGCGCTAGATTTCGTAAAGAAGCTCCTTTTCAATATATGGGAAATCTACCTTTTACAAGGATCAACAGATCAAGGCCGTTTTGGTAACTGGAATAGATTTTGCAGGACCTTTTCTGATTAAACGGAACATGGGACGTACAATTTCAACCATGAATGCTTACGTTGCCTTGTTCATATGCTTCAGCACTCGGGCCATTCATCTAGAATTAATCAGTAGTCTGACCACAGATACTCTCATATCCACAATAAGAAGGTTCATTGCTCGAAGAGGTAAACCAGCAACAATTCATAGTGACAACGCCACTAATTTTGTTGGCGCGCATAAGATTATTGGGAAACTATGTCACAATGCCAGTAAAGTTCTTACGAATTCAGAGGGAATTCAGTGGAAATTTATTCCACCATCAGCTCCACATTTTGGTGGACTTTAGGAAGCCGGAGTTAAGTCCATGAAATATCATCTTAGAAGAACAATGGGCAGTGCTTTGCTAAATTTTGAAGAACTAACAACATTGTTAGCACAAATTGAAGCTTGCCTGAATTCGCGACCTCTTTGTCCTCTTTCTGAGGACCCTGAAGATCTACAGGCATTGACTCCTGGTCACTTCTTAATAGGTGGTTCTTTAACAGCGCTTCCCGACGAAGATGACATCATAGCAATGAGTTTGCCAAATAGATGGCAATTGATTCAAAAATCAATGAATCATTTTTGGACAAGATGGTCCAAAGAATATGTGTCACAACTTCAACAAAGATCCAAATGGTGTAAGCCCCAACCCAACATTAAGGAAGGATCCCTGGTGTTGATAAAGAATGAACAACAACCTCCACAAGCATGGAAGATTGGAAGAATTTCAAAGGTGTTTCCAGGAGATGACGCTAGAATCAGAGTGGTAGAAGTCAAGACTGCTAATGGGACTTACAGAAGACCTATTGTAAAATCATGTTTGTTACCTATATAATGTTTTTTGATGGTCCCCCATCAAGTTGGTGGCGGGATAGTGTTTAATTTAGTTAGAATATTTATTTGAATTGTTTTATTTTAAAAAGAGAATATTACGCCTCTAAAATAGTTTTATAATTTGATAACAGATGGCGCGCTAGTACATCGTAACATAATTGTTCAAATAAAAGACACATTTTGATATTTGCGGAAGAGCGATTGCTCGAAGCATATAATATATTTATAATTATATTTAATTCTGCTGTCCTAAAAGCTTATGTCCATAGTTCTTCTAAAATACCCATTCCAAGAGTCTTACAACAGTCAACTATAAAAGGAAGTTCCAAAAATGCAATATAACAGCGGTATGGTAGATTAAACTGGCGAAACCGCTGGGAGGGTTCACCACTGATGAGCCAGGCCCTCCCTTTAATTTTTCCATCGCAGTAAGGACAGTAGAAATTGTTTTATTTTAAAAAGAATATTACGCCTCTAAAATAGTTTTAGAATATTTATGTTTATATAAAGGTTTAATATAATTTTTCTATGATTGTGTAAATATTCATTGAATTTATCATCATCACCTTTTTTGTTTACAAAAATGTTATATGAAAAAAAAGTAATGTAATTGAACGAAATGGTTGCCCTCATGTTTACTGATCCAATGGTTTAATAATCTAAGGTTTATGTTGTAAGAAAATTATACATTGAGAAGAATTATACATTTACCTTTTAATGCCCGGAGGTCAAGGTCGGCGGACCTCTATATTTCCGGTTATTCCCTGTTGAACTATTTTCGTTTGATATGCTCTTATTTAAGAGAATATGAGGTATTTCACGCCGTTACAATGGAATATAATAGCACTCAATGGGTACCTAATAATGCCCGGAGGTCAAGGTCAGCGGAACTCGATATTTCCGGAAATTCCATGTTGAATTTTTCCGTTTGATATGCTCTAATTTCAAGAATATGAGGTATTTCAGGAACTTTCTATAGCACATAATAGCTCTCCATTAGTATCACATAAGGCCCGGAGGTTAAGGTCTGCGAACTTCTATATTCCAGGAAATTTCCTGTTTACCTATTTTGGTTTGATATGTTATAATTTCTAGAATATGAGGCATCCCAGGCCGTTACTATGTAACATAATAGCACTCAATGGGTACCTAATAATGCCAGGAGGTCAAGGTCGGCGGATCTCTATAATTCTGGAAATTGCCTGTTGAACTATTTTCGTTTGATATGCTCTAAATGAAAGAATATGAGGTATTTCACGCCGTTACGATGGAACATAATAGCATTCAATGGATACCTAATAATGCCCGGAGGTCAAGGTCAGCGGACCTCGATATTTCCTGAAATTCCATGTTGAACTATTTTCGTTTGTAATACACTAATTTCAAGAATATGATGTATTTCAAGCCGTTACTATGGAACCTAATGGCACTCAATGGTTATCTAATAATGCCCGGAAGTCAAGGTTGGCGGACCTCTATATTCCCGGAAATTTCATGAGAACTAATTTCGTTTGATATGATATAATTAATAGGATATGAAGTATCACAGGCCGTTACAGTGGATAATAATAGCACTCAATGGGTACCTAATAATGCCCGAAGGTCAAGATCGGTGGACCTCTATATTTCCGGAAATTTCCTGTTGAACTATTTTCGTTTGATATGCTATAATTTCTAGAATGTGAGGTATATCAGGCCGTTACTATGGAACCTAATAGCACTCAATAGGTACCTAATAATACCCAGAGGTCAAGGATGGCGGACCTCTATATTTCCGGATATTCCCTGTTGTCCTATTTTCGTTTGATATGCTCTAATTACAAGAATACGAGGTTTTTCACGCCGTTACAATGGAAAATAATAGCACTCAAAGTTACCTAAAAATGCCCGGAGGTTAAGGTCAGCTGACCTCTAAATATACGGAAATTCCCCGTTCAACTATTTTCGTTTGATATTCTCTAATTTAAAGGATATGAGATATTTCACGCCGTTACAATCGAACATAATATCACTCAATGAGTACCTAATAACGCCCGGAGGTAAACGTCGGCGGACCTCTATATTTCCGGAAATTCCCTGTTCAACCATTTTCGTTTGATATGCTCTAATTTCAAGAATATCAGGTATTTCACGCCGTTTCTATGGAACACAATAGCATTCAATGGGTACCTAATAATGCCAGGAGGTCAAGGTCGGCGGACCTCTATAATTCCGGAAATTACCTGTTCAACTATTTTCGTTTGATATGCCCTAATTTCAAGAATATGAGGTATTTCACGCCGTTACAATGGAATATAATAGCACTCGATGGGTAACTAATAATGCCCGGAGGTCAAGGTCAGCGGAACTTGATATATCCGGAAATTCCATGTTGAACTATTTTCGTTTGATATGTCCAAATTTCAAGAATATGAGGTATTTCAGGTCGTTTCTATGGAACAAATTAGCACTCAATATATACTTAATAATGCCCGGAGGTCAAGGTCAGCTGACTTCTATATTAGCGGAAATTCCCTGTACAACTACTTTCGTTTGATATACAGTAATTTCAAGAATATGAGGTATTTTACGATCTTACTATGGCACATAATAGCACTCCATTAGTATCAAATAAACCCCGGAGTTCAAAGTCGGCGGACCTCTATATTTTTGTAAATTCCCCGTTCAACTATTTTCGCTTGTTATGCTCTAATTTAAAGGATATGAGGTATTTCTCGCCGTTACAATCGAACATAATACCATTCAATGGGTTCCTAATAACGCTCGGAGGTGAAGGTCGGCGGACCTCTATATTTACGGAAATTCCCTGTTCAACTATTTTCGTTTGATTCGCTCTAATTTCAAGAATATCATGTATTTCACGCCGTTACTATGGAACATAAAAGTTCTCAATGGGTACATAATAATGCCCTGAGGTCAAGGTCGGCTGACCTCTATATTTTCTGATATTCCCTGTTGAACCAATTTCGTTTGAAATGGCATAATTTCTAGAATATGAGGTATATCAGGCTGTTACTATAGAACATAATAGCACTAAATGGGTACCTAATAATGCCCGGAGGTCAAGGTCGGCGGACCTCTATATTTTCAGAAATTATCTATTTTACATCTTTCGTTTGATATGCTCTAATTTCATGAATATTATCTATTTCAGGACGTTACTCTGGCACATCATAGCACTTAATGAGTAGCTAATAATGCTCTGAGGTCAAAGTCGGGGGGCCTCTATATTTACGGATATTCCCTGTTGAGGTATTTTCGTTTGATATGCTCAAAATTCAAGAATATGAGTTATCTCAGGCCGTTACTATGGAAAAAATTAGCACTCAATGCCTACCTAATATTTCCCGGAGGTCTAGGTCGTCGTACCTCTACATACACGGAAATTTCCTTTTGAACTATTTTCGTTTAATATGCTATAATTTCAAGAATTTGAGGTATATCAGGCCGAAACTATGGAACATAATAGCATTAAATGGATACCTAATTATGCCAGGAGGTCAAGATCGGCAAACCTCTATATTTCCGAAAATTTCCTGTTGAACTTTTTCTTTTGATATGCTCTAATTTCAAGAATATCAGGTATTTCACGCCGTTACTATGGAACATAAAAGTACACAATGGGCACATAATAATTACCGGAGGTCAAGGTCGGCGGACCTCAGTATTCCCGGGAATTTCCTGTTGAACCTTTTTGGTTTATATGCTATAATTTCTAGAATATGGAACATTATAGCACTAAATGGTTAGCTAATAATGCCCGTAGTTCAAGGATATCTATATTTCCGGAAATTCCCCTTTTAACTATTTTCGCTTGATATGCTATAATTTCAAGAATATCAGGTATTTCACGCCGTTACTATGGAAAATAATATCACTCAATGTGTTCCTAATAATGCCAGGAGGTCAAGGTCGGCGGACCTTTATATTTCAGGATATTTCCTGTTGAACTATTTTCGTTTGATATGCTATAATTTCACGAATATAAGGTACTAGCGGATGTGCCCGGCTTCGCCCGGGTTTTACCCGAGTGAATGTTTGTCTAACGAACATTTGTTAAAACAATTCTCTATAAACTTATAAAACGTACTCGGCTTCGCCCGGGGTTTTACCCGAGTAAAGGTTTGTCTATCGAACATTTGTTAAAACAATTCTCTAAAAACTTATTTAAAAACAAAGATATATTTTGATAATTTGAAACTCGTAAATTTGAATCTCTCGATATATTGTTATCATCGCTGCTTGCGAGTTAAATCTACAAATCTGCAAATAACTCTAAGGATATTCAAGATATTCAGGAAATTATTTTTCAAAAACCTTCCCGGTGATATACCTAATAATATCCCAAAATTTCACGGCGATTGGATGTATGGTTTTTGAATCTATAGAGTGCAGACAAACAGACAGAGAGACATTCAATTTTATATATATAGATAGATTCACTCTTCATTGTTGGCTTTTTTATCTTACATTCATTCTTCATTGTTGGCTTTTTATATTACATTCACTCTTCATTGTTGGCTTTTTATCTTACATTCACTCTGTTGGCTTTTTATATTACATTTACTCTTCATTGTTGGCTTTTTATCTTACATTCACTCTTCATTGTTGGCTTTTTATATTATATTTACTCTTCATTGTTGGCTTTTCATCTTACATTTATTCTTCATTGTTGGCTTTTTATATTATATTTACTATTCATTGTTGGCTTTTTATCTTACATTCATTCTTCATTGTTGGCTTTTTATATTACATTTACTATTCATTGTTGGCTTTTTATCTAACATTCACTCTTCATTGTTGGCTTTTTATCTTACATTCATTCTTCATTGTTGGCTCTTTATATTACATTCACTCTTCATTGTTGGCTTTTTATCTTACATTCATTCTTTATTGTTGGCTTTTTATATTACATTCACTCTTCATTGTTGGCTTTTTATCTTACATTCACTCTGTTGGCTTTTTATATTACATTTACTCTTCATTGTTGGATTTTTATCTTACATTCACTCTTCATTGTTGGCTTTTTATATTATATTTACTCTTCATTGTTGGCTTTTTATCTTACATTCATTCTTCATTGTTGGCTTTTTATATTATATTTACTCTTCATTGTTGGATTTTTATCTTACATTCATTCTTCATTGTTGGCTTTTTATATTACATTTATCCGAGTGAAAGTTTGCCTAACGAATATTATATATTATGAAGTATAATAAACAATTATAAAACTATTTTTGAGGCGTATTATTCTTTTTAAAATAAAACAATTTCTACTGTCCTTACTGCGATGAAGAAATTAAAGGGAGGGCCTGGCTCATCAGTGGTGAACCCTCCCAGCGGTTTCGCTTTAATTTTTTCATCGCAGTAAGGACAGTAGAAATTGTTTTATTTTAAAAAGAATAATACGCCTCAAAAATAGTTTTATAATTTGATAACAGATGGCGCTCTAGTACATCGTAACATAATAAACAATGTTAAAGATTAGTTTTAATTATTAATCAAGATTGTGTGTGAATATGTGAGAAAGATGTAATATCGTTGTTGTTTTCTTGGCCGACTGTTTTACATATGGTGTTATCTTAAAATTGCTTGTTTTGAATATTTTTTTAGATTGAGTTGAATGAATTGCTGATTTTTTTTGTATTTATATATAAATAAAATTAACTCTGTTGATTTTTTTGTATTTAATCGATAACAGCTAAGTTACGCATGTTAATGTTAGGGAAAAATATTTTGATGTTAAGCAAAACCTGCTAAATCTCGTTTTACATAAATGTTGAAAATTTGGTTGAAATTGATGCATTGTAACGAAAGTATTTAGTGATGTCCTCTTATGAAATTTGCATTTTATTAATATAGATTTCAGGACCTTACTATGGAACATAATAGTACTCAATGGTAACCTAAAAATGCCCGGAGATCAAGGTCGGCGGACCTCTATATTTCCGGAAATTCCCCGTTCAACTATTTTCGTTTGATATGCTGTAATTTAAAGGATATCAGGTATTTCACGCCATTACTATGGAACATAAAAGCACACAATGGGTACCTAATAATGCCCGGAGGTCAAGGTCGACGGACCTCTATATTTTTGGAAATTATCTGTTTTACACCTTTCGTTTGATATGCTCTGATTTCAAGAATATAAGGTATTTCAGGACGTTACTATGGAAAATAATAGCACTCAATAGCTTCCTAATAATGCTCTGAGGTCAAGGTCGGCGGACCTCTATATTTCCGGAAATTCCTCGTTCAACTTTTTTCGTTTGATATGATCTAATTTCAAGAATTTGAGGAATTTCAGGACCTTACTATGGTATATAATACTACTCCATAAGTATCTAAATAAACCCGGAGGTCTAGCTCTTCGTACCTCTATATTTCCGGATATACCCTGTTGAACTATTTTCGTTTGATATGCCCTAATTTCAAGAATATGAGTTATTCCAGGTCGTTACAAAGGAAAATAATAGCACTCAACGTGTACCTAATAATGCCCGTAGGTCAAGGTCTGAGGACCTCTATATTCCCGGAAATTTCTTGTTGAAATATTTTCGTTTGATATGCACTAATTTCAAGAATATGAACTATCCCAGGCCATTATTAAAGAAAATAATAGAACTCAATGAGTACCTAATATTGCCCAGAGGTCTAGGTCGTGGTACCTCTACATACCCGGAAATTTCCTTTTTGAACTATTTTCGTTTGATATGCTCTAATTTCAAGAATTTGAGGTTTTTCAGGACCATACTATGGAACATAATAGCACTCAATGGTAACCTAATAATGCCCAGAGGTCAAGTTCGGCAGATCTGTATATTTCCGGAAATTCCCCATTCAACTATTTTCGTTTGATATGGTCTATTTACAAGAATATCAGGTATTTCACGCCGTTACTATGGAAAATAATAGCACACTATGCGTACCTAATATTGCCCGGAGGTCTAGGTCGTCGTACCTCTACATACCCGGACATTTCCTTTTGAACTATTTTCGTTTGATATGCTCTAATTTCGAGAATTTGAGGTATATCAGGCCGTTACTATGGAACATAATAGCATTAAATGGGTACCTAATAATGCCAGGAGGATAAGGTCGGCAGACGTCTATATTTACGGAAATTATCTGTTTTACAACTTTCGTTTGATATGCTCTAATTTCAAGAATATAAGGTATTTCAGGACGTTACTATGGAACATAAAAGTATCAATGAGTATCTAAAAATGCTCGGAGGTAAGAGTCCGGGGACCTCTATATTTCCGGATTTTCTCTGTTAAAATATTTTCGTTTGATATGCTCAAATTTCAAGAATATGAGTTATCCCAGGCCGTTACTAAGGAACATAATAGCAGTCAAAGCCTACCTATTATTGCCCGGAGGTCAAGGGTGGCGGATATCTATATTTCCGGAAATTTTCTGTTGAACAATTTTTTTTTGATATGCTATAATTTCTAGAGTATGAGGTATCTTAGGCCGTTACTATGGAACATAATAGCACTCAATGGGTACCTAATAATGCCCGGAGGTGAAGGTCGGCGGACCTCTATATTTCCGGAAATTCCCTGTTCAACTATTTTCGTTTGATATGCTCTAATTTCAAGAATATCAGGTATTTCACGCCGTTACTATGGAACATAAAAGTACACAATGGGCACATAATAATTCCCGGAGGTCAGGGTCGGCGGACCTCAATATTCCCGGGAATTTCCTGTTGAACCTTTTTGGTTTATATGCTATAATTTCTAGAATATGGAACATTATAGCACTAAATAGTTAGCTAATAATGCCCGTAGTTCAAGGATCTCTATATTTCCGGAAATTCCCCTTTTAACTATTTTCGCTTGATATGCTATAATTTCAAGAATATCAGGTATTTCACGCCGTTACTATGGAAAATAATATCACTCAATGTGTTCCTAATAATGCCAGGAGGTCAAGGTCGGCGGACCTTTATATTTCAGGATATTTCCTGTTGAACTATTTTCGTTTGATATGCTCTGATTTCACGAATATAAGGTATTTCAGGACCTTACTATGGAACATAATAGTACTTAATGGTAACCTAAAAATGCCCGGAGATCAAGGTCGGCGGACTTCTATATTTCCGGAAATTCCCGGTTCAACTATTTTCGTTTGATATGCTGTAATTTAAAGGATATCAGGTATTTCACGCCATTACTATGGATCATAAAAGCACACAATGGGTACCTAATAATGCCCGGAGGTCAAGGTCGACGGACTTCTATATTTTTGGAAATTATCTGTTTTACACCTTTCGTTTGATATGCTCTGATTTCAAGAATATAAGGTATTTCAGGACGTTACTATGGAAAATAATAGCACACTCAATAGTAACCTAATAATGCTCTGAGGTCAAGGTCGGCGGACCTCTATATTTCCGGAAATTCCTCGTTCAACTTTTTTCGTTTGATATGATCTAATTTCAAGAATTTGAGGAATTTCAGGACCTTACTATGGTATATAATACTACTCCATAAGTATCTAAATAAACCCGGAGGTCTAGCTCTTCGAACCTCTATATTTCCGGATATACCCTGTTGAACTATTTTCGTTTGATATGCCCTAATTTCAAGAATATGAGTTATTCCAGGTCGTTACAAAGGAAAATAATAGCACTCAACGTGTACCTAATAATGCCCGTAGGTCAAGGTCTGAGGACCTCTATATTCCCGGAAATTTCTTGTTGAACTATTTTCGTTTGATATGCACTAATTTCAAGAATATGAAGTATCCCAGGCCATTATTGAGGAAAATAATAGCACTCAATGAGTACCTAATATTGCCCAGAGGTCTAGGTCGTCGTACCTCTACATACCCGGAAATTTCCTTTTGAACTATTTTCGTTTGATATGCTCTAATTTCAAGAATTTGAGGTATTTCAGGACCATACTATGGAACATAATAGCACTCAATGGTAACCTAATAATGCCCAGAGGTCAAGTTCGGCGGATCTGTATATTTCCGGAAAATCCCCATTCAACTCTTTTCGTTTGATATGGTCTATTTACAAGAATATCAGGTATTTCACGCCGTTACTATGGAAAATAATAGCACACTATGCGTACCTAATATTGCCCGGAGGTCTAGGTCGTCGTACCTCTACATACCCGGACATTTCCTTTTGAACTATTTTCGTTTGATATGCTCTAATTTCGAGAATTTGAGGTATATCAGGCCGTTACTATGGAACATAATAGCATTAAATGGGTAACTAATAATGCCAGGAGGATAAGGTCGGCAGACCTCTATATTTTCGGAAATTATCTGTTTTACAACTTTCGTTTGATATGCTCTAATTTCAAGAATATAAGGTATTTCAGGACGTTACTATGGAACATAAAAGTATCAATGAGTATCTAAAAATGCTCGGAGGTAAGAGTCCGGGGACCTCTATATTTCCGGATTTTCTCTGTTAAAATATTTTCGTTTGATATGCTCAAATTTCAAGAATATGAGTTATCCCAGGCCGTTACTAAGGAACATAATAGCAGTCAAAGCCTACCTATTATTGCCCGGAGGTCAAGGTCGGCGGATATCTATATTTCCGGAAATTTTCTGTTGAACCATTTTTTTTGATATGCTATAATTTCTAGAGTATGAGGTATCTTAGGCCGTTACTATGGAACATAATAGCACTCAATGGGTACCTAATAATGCCCGGAGGTGAAGGTCGGCGGACCTCTATATTTCCGGAAATTCCCTGTTCAACTATTTTCGTTTCATATGCTCTAATTTCAAGAATATCAGGTATTTCACGCCGTTACTATGGAACATAAAAGTACACAATGGGCAAATAATAATTCCCGGAGGTCAAGGTCGGCGGACCTCAATATTCCCGGGAATTTCCTGTTGAACCTTTTTGGTTTATATGCTATAATTTCTAGAATATGGAACATTATAGCACTAAATGGTTAGCTAATAATGCCCGTAGTTCAAGGATCTCTATATTTCCGGAAATTCCCCTTTTAACTATTTTCGCTTGATATGCTATAATTTCAAGAATATCAGGTATTTCACGCCGTTACTATGGAAAATAATATCACTCAATGTGTTCCTAATAATGCCAGGAGGTCAAGGTCGGCGGACCTTTATATTTCAGGATATTTCCTGTTGAACTATTTTCGTTTGATATGCTCTGATTTCACGAATATAAGGTATTTCAGGACCTTACTATGGAACATAATAGTACTCAATGGTAACCTAAAAATGCCCGGAGATCAAGGTCGGCGGACCTCTATATTTCCGGAAATTCCCGGTTCAACTATTTTCGTTTGATATGCTGTAATTTAAAGGATATCAGGTATTTCACGCCATTACTATGGAAAATAAAAGCACACAATGGGTACCTAATAATGCCTGGAGGTCAAGGTCGACGGACCTCTATATTTTTGGAAATTATCTGTTTTACACCTTTCGTTTGATATGCTCTGATTTCAAGAATATAAGGTATTTCAGGACGTTACTATGGAAAATAATAGCCCCCAATAGTAACCTAATAATGCTCTGAGGTCAAGGTCGGCGGACCTCTATATTTCCGGAAATTCCTCGTTCAACTTTATTCGTTTGATATGATCTAATTTCAAGAATTTGAGGAATTTCAGGACCTTACTATGGTATATAATACTACTCCATAAGTATCTAAATAAACCCGGAGGTCTAGCTCTTCGTACCTCTATATTTCCGGATATACCCTGTTGAACTATTTTCGTTTGATATGCTCTGATTTCACGAATATAAGGTATTTCAGGACCTTACTATGGAACATAATAGTACTTAATGGTAACCTAAAAATGCCCGGAGATCAAGGTCGGCGGACTTCTATATTTCCGGAAATTCCCGGTTCAACTATTTTCGTTTGATATGCTGTAATTTAAAGGATATCAGGTATTTCACGCCATTACTATGGATCATAAAAGCACACAATGGGTACCTAATAATGCCCGGAGGTCAAGGTCGACGGACTTCTATATTTTTGGAAATTATCTGTTTTACACCTTTCGTTTGATATGCTCTGATTTCAAGAATATAAGGTATTTCAGGACGTTACTATGGAAAATAATAGCACTCAATAGTAACCTAATAATGCTCTGAGGTCAAGGTCGGCGGACCTCTATATTTCCGGAAATTCCTCGTTCAACTTTTTTCATTTGATATGATCTAATTTCAAGAATTTGAGGAATTTCAGGACCTTACTATGGTATATAATACTACTCCATAAGTATCTAAATAAACCCGGAGGTCTAGCTCTTCGAACCTCTATATTTCCGGATATACCCTGTTGAACTATTTTCGTTTGATATGCCCTAATTTCAAGAATATGAGTTATTCCAGGTCGTTACAAAGGAAAATAATAGCACTCAACGTGTACCTAATAATGCCCGTAGGTCAAGGTCTGAGGACCTCTATATTCCCGGAAATTTCTTGTTGAACTATTTTCCTTTGATATGAACTAATTTCAAGAATATGAAGTATCCCAGGCCATTATTAAGGAAAATAATAGCACTCAATGAGTACCTAATATTGCCCAGAGGTCTAGGTCGTCGTACCTCTACATACCCGGAAATTTCCTTTTGAACTATTTTCGTTTGATATGCTCTAATTTCAAGAATTTGAGGTATTTCAGGACCATACTATGGAACATAATAGCACTCAATGGTAACCTAATAATGCCCAGAGGTCAGGTTCGGCGGATCTGTATATTTCCGGAAAATCCCCATTCAACTATTTTCGTTTGATATGGTCTATTTACAAGAATATCAGGTATTTCACGCCGTTACTATGGAAAATAATAGCACACTATGCGTACCTAATATTGCCCGGAGGTCTAGGTCGTCGTACCTCTACATACCCGGACATTTCCTTTTGAACTATTTTCGTTTGATATGCTCTAATTTCGAGAATTTGAGGTATATCAGGCCGTTACTATGGAACATAATAGCATTAAATGGGTAACTAATAATGCCAGGAGGATAAGGTCGGCAGACCTCTATATTTTCGGAAATTATCTGTTTTACAACTTTCGTTTGATATGCTCTAATTTCAAGAATATAAGGTATTTCAGGACGTTACTATGGAACATAAAAGTATCAATGAGTATCTAAAAATGCTCGGAGGTAAGAGTCCGGGGACCTCTATATTTCCGGATTTTCTCTGTTAAAATATTTTCGTTTGATATGCTCAAATTTCAAGAATATGAGTTATCCCAGGCCGTTACTAAGGAACATAATAGCAGTCAAAGCCTACCTATTATTGCCCGGAGGTCAAGGTCGGCGGATATCTATATTTCCGGAAATTTTCTGTTGAACAATTTTTTTTGATATGCTATAATTTCTAGAGTATGAGGTATCTTAGGCCGTTACTATGGAACATAATAGCACTCAATGGGTACCTAATAATGCCCGGAGGTGAAGGTCGGCGGACCTCTATATTTCCGGAAATTCCCTGTTCAACTATTTTCGTTTGATATGCTCTAATTTCAAGAATATCAGGTATTTCACGCCGTTACTATGGAACATAAAAGTACACAATGGGCAAATAATAATTCCCGGAGGTCAAGGTCGGCGGACCTCAATATTCCCGGGAATTTCCTGTTGAACCTTTTTGGTTTATATGCTATAATTTCTAGAATATGGAACAATATAGCACTAAATGGTTAGCTAATAATGCCCGTAGTTCAAGGATCTCTATATTTCCGGAAATTCCCCTTTTAACTATTTTCGCTTGATATGCTATAATTTCAAGAATATCAGGTATTTCACGCCGTTACTATGGAAAATAATATCACTCAATGTGTTCCTAATAATGCCAGGAGGTCAAGGTCGGCGGACCTTTATATTTCAGGATATTTCCTGTTGAACTATTTTCGTTTGATATGCTCTGATTTCACGAATATAAGGTATTTCAGGACCTTACTATGGAACATAATAGTACTCAATGGTAACCTAAAAATGCCCGGAGATCAAGGTCGGCGGACCTCTATATTTCCGGAAATTCCCGGTTCAACTATTTTCGTTTGATATGCTGTAATTTAAAGGATATCAGGTATTTCACGCCATTACTATGGAACATAAAAGCACACAATGGGTACCTAATAATGCCTGGAGGTCAAGGTCGACGGACCTCTATATTTTTGGAAATTATCTGTTTTACACCTTTCGTTTGATATGCTCTGATTTCAAGAATATAAGGTATTTCAGGACGTTACTATGGAAAATAATAGCCCCCAATAGTAACCTAATAATGCTCTGAGGTCAAGGTCGGCGGACCTCTATATTTCCGGAAATTCCTCGTTCAACTTTATTCGTTTGATATGATCTAATTTCAAGAATTTGAGGAATTTCAGGACCTTACTATGGTATATAATACTACTCCATAAGTATCTAAATAAACCCGGAGGTCTAGCTCTTCGTACCTCTATATTTCCGGATATACCCTGTTGAACTATTTTCGTTTGATATGCCCTAATTTCAAGAATATGAGTTATTCCAGGTCGTTACAAAGGAAAATAATAGCACTCAACGTGTACCTAATAATGCCCGGAGGTCAAGGTCTGAGGACCTCTATATTCCCGGAAATTACTTGTTGAACTATTTTTGTTTGATATGCACTAATTTCAAGAATATGAAGTATCCCAGGCCATTACTAAGGAAAATAATAGCACTCAATGAGTACCTAATATTGCCCAGAGGTCTAGGTCGTCGTACCTCTATATACCCGGAAATTTCCTTTTGAACTATTTTCGTTTGATATGCTCTAATTTCAAGAATTTGAGGTATTTCAGGACCATACTATGGAACACAATAGCACTCAATGGTAACCTAATAATGCCCAGAGGTCAAGTTCGGCGGATCTGTATATTTCCGGAAATTCCCCATTCAACTATTTTCGTTTGATATGGTCTATTTACAAGAATATCAGGTATTTCACGCCGTTACTATGGAAAATAATAGCACACTATGCGTACCTAATATTGCCCGGAGGTCTAGGTCGTCGTACCTCTACATACCCGGACATTTCCTTTTGAACTATTTTCGTTTGATATGCTCTAATTTCGAGAATTTGAGGTATATCAGGCCGTTACTATGGAAAATAATAGCACACTATGCGTACCTAATATTGCCAGGAGGATAAGGTCGGCGGACCTCTATATTTTCGGAAATTATCTGTTTTAAAACTTTCGTTTGATATGCTCTAATTTCAAGAATATAAGGTATTTCAGGACGTTACTATGGAACATAAAAGTATCAATGAGTATCTAATAATGCTCGGAGGTAAGAGTCCGGGGACCTCTATATTTCCGGATTTTCTCTGTTAAAATATTTTCGTTTGATATGCTCAAATTTCAAGAATATGAGTTATCCCAGGCCGTTACTAAGGAACATAATAGCAGTCAAAGCCTACCTATTATTGCCCGGAGGTCAAGGTCGGCGGATATCTATATTTCCGGAAATTTTCTGTTGAACAATTTTTTTTGATATGCTATAATTTCTAGAGTATGAGGTATCTTAGGCCGTTACTATGGAACATAATAGCACTCAATGGGTACCTAATAATGCCCGGAGGTGAAGGTCGGCGGACCTCTATATTTCCGGAAATTCCCTGTTCAACTATTTTCGTTTGATATGCTCTAATTTCAAGAATATCAGGTATTTCACGCCGTTACTATGGAACATAAAAGTACACAATGGGCAAATAATAATTCCCGGAGGTCAAGGTCGGCGGACCTCAATATTCCCGGGAATTTCCTGTTGAACCTTTTTGGTTTATATGCTATAATTTCTAGAATATGGAACATTATAGCACTAAATGGTTAGCTAATAATGCCCTAGTTCAAGGATCTCTATATTTCCGGAAATTCCCCTTTTAACTATTTTCGCTTGATATGCTATAATTTCAAGAATATCAGGTATTTCACGCCGTTACTATGGAAAATAATATCACTCAATGTGTTCCTAATAATGCCAGGAGGTCAAGGTCGGCGGACCTTTATATTTCAGGATATTTCCTGTTGAACTATTTTCGTTTGATATGCTCTGATTTCACGAATATAAGGTATTTCAGGACCTTACTATGGAACATAATAGTACTCAATGGTAACCTAAAAATGCCCGGAGATCAAGGTCGGCGGACCTCTATATTTCCGGAAATTCCCGGTTCAACTATTTTCGTTTGATATGCTGTAATTTAAAGGATATCAGGTATTTCACGCCATTACTATGGAACATAAAAGCACACAATGGGTACCTAATAATGCCTGGAGGTCAAGGTCGACGGACCTCTATATTTTTGGAAATTATCTGTTTTACACCTTTCGTTTGATATGCTCTGATTTCAAGAATATAAGGTATTTCAGGACGTTACTATGGAAAATAATAGCCCCCAATAGTAACCTAATAATGCTCTGAGGTCAAGGTCGGCGGACCTCTATATTTCCGGAAATTCCTCGTTCAACTTTATTCGTTTGATATGATCTAATTTCAAGAATTTGAGGAATTTCAGGACCTTACTATGGTATATAATACTACTCCATAAGTATCTAAATAAACCCGGAGGTCTAGCTCTTCGTACCTCTATATTTCCGGATATACCCTGTTGAACTATTTTCGTTTGATATGCCCTAATTTCAAGAATATGAGTTATTCCAGGTCGTTACAAAGGAAAATAATAGCACTCAACGTGTACTTAATAATGCCCCGAGGTCAAGGTCTGAGGACCTCTATATTCCCGGAAATTACTTGTTGAACTATTTTTGTTTGATATGCACTAATTTCAAGAATATGAAGTATCCCAGGCCATTACTAAGGAAAATAATAGCACTCAATGAGTACCTAATATTGCCCAGAGGTCTAGGTCGTCGTACCTCTATATACCCGGAAATTTCCTTTTGAACTATTTTCGTTTGATATGCTCTAATTTCAAGAATTTGAGGTATTTCAGGACCATACTATGGAACACAATAGCACTCAATGGTAACCTAATAATGCCCAGAGGTCAAGTTCGGCGGATCTGTATATTTCCGGAAATTCCCCATTCAACTATTTTCGTTTGATATGGTCTATTTACAAGAATATCAGGTATTTCACGCCGTTACTATGGAAAATAATAGCACACTATGCGTACCTAATATTGCCCGGAGGTCTAGGTCGTCGTACCTCTACATACCCGGACATTTCCTTTTGAACTATTTTCGTTTGATATGCTCTAATTTCGAGAATTTGAGGTATATCAGGCCGTTACTATGGAAAATAATAGCACACTATGCGTACCTAATATTGCCAGGAGGATAAGGTCGGCGGACCTCTATATTTTCGGAAATTATCTGTTTTACAACTTTCGTTTGATATGCTCTAATTTCAAGAATATAAGGTATTTCAGGACGTTACTATGGAACATAAAAGTATCAATGAGTATCTAATAATGCTCGGAGGTAAGAGTCCGGGGACCTCTATATTTCCGGATTTTCTCTGTTAAAATATTTTCGTTTGATATGCTCAAATTTCAAGAATATGAGTTATCCCAGGCCGTTACTAAGGAACATAATAGCAGTCAAAGCCTACCTATTATTTCCCGGAGGTCAAGGTCGGCGGATATCTATATTTCCGGAAATTTTCTGTTGAACAATTTTTTTTTGATATGCTATAATTTCTAGAGTATGAGGTATCTTAGGCCCTTACTATGGAACATAATAGCACTCAATGGGTACCTAATAATGCCCGGAGGTCAAGGTCGGCGGACCTCTATATTACCGGAAATTCCCAATACAACTATTTTCGTTTGATATACTCTAATTTAAACGATATGAGGTATTTCACGCTGTTAAAATGGAACATAATAGCACTCAATGGGTACCTAATAACGCCCGGAGGTGAAGGTCCGCGGACCTCTATTTTTCCGGAAATTACCTGTTCAACTATTCCAGTTCGATATGCTCTAATTTAAAGGATACAAGGTATTTCACGCTGTTAAAATGGAACATTATAGCACTCAATGGGTACCTAATAACGCCCGGAGGTCAAGGTCGGCGGACCTCTATATTTTCGGAAATTATCTTTTTTACACCTTCCGTTTGATATGATCTAATTTTAATAATATAAGGTACTAGCGAACCCGGCCACGCGTTGCTGTGGCTAAGCTGTGACATTAATAAATGTCAGTGAACTTGTTTATATGTATTGTTTTTTGTTTTTGAGATATTCTAATAGAACGTTCTCACAATTTTTGTAAATATTTATATATGCACAAA
Organism: Cordylochernes scorpioides; assembly: GCA_030710605.1. Classification (NCBI taxonomy): domain Eukaryota; kingdom Metazoa; phylum Arthropoda; class Arachnida; order Pseudoscorpiones; family Chernetidae; genus Cordylochernes; species Cordylochernes scorpioides. Next base: position 72,557,035 of record CP092882.1, on the reverse strand, counting down.
CACAGAATTTAAAAATATGTCTTAAAATTTGCTATAATTATTGTTATTATTATTGTAAATATTATTTTAAAATAATTCGCCAGAAATCGTCCCGGTAGCATACTAAACAACTTCCCAAAGTTTCATGGCAAACATCTAAAATAAAATAATACTTTTAATACTTTGCTACAATATTAAAAAGAGGGGTGCTTAGGTGTTTAAAATGTAAAATGTGCTCTAAATAGTATTACATAGAGCCTTCATAACAAACATATTTAAAATAAACCAATTAAAATATAATAATGCTGTAAAAAAAGACTTTGCTACAATAATATAAAAGAAATGAAAATAAAAAAAAGACACCCACGCTGAGCCTCGAACCTAGGTTTGTTATAAATATTATTTAAAAATTGTTTATGTTAATTTTTATTTTAAAAAGCCTACATTTTAAATAAAATAATATTTTTAATAATTAGCTACAAAAATATAAAAGAAATGAAAAAAAAAACAACACCCACGCTGAGCCTCGAACCTAGGTTGTGGGGGTACGAAGCTGTGTACCTAACCTATAGGCTAAGCTTGACGTTACAAATACGCTCATGCGAGGCTATTTCAGGCCATACGCCTGCCGCGAGGGGGCGCTGATTGCGAGTGAATTTACGTTTTATTGTAAATAAAAATGCAACGAAAGGTTATTTCTAAAGAGTAATTAGCCAGAAACCATCCCGGTAGTATACTAAACAACTTCCCAAAGTTTCATCACGATCGGTTGAGCGATGTAGAAGATTATCACTTACGAACGGACCAACAAACATTCATTTTTATATATATAGATTTCAGGACGTTACTATGGCACATCATAGCATTTAATGAGTGTCTAATAATGCTCGAAAGTCAAAGTCGGGGGACCTCTATATTTACGGATATTCCCTGTTGAACTATTTTCGTTTGATATGCTCTAATTTCAAGAATATGAGTTATCCCAGGCCCTTACTGAGGAACCTAATAGGATTCAATGCATACCTAATATTGCCCGGAGATCAAGGTCGGCGTATCTCTATATTTACGGAAATTCCCTGTTCAACTATTTCCGTTTGATATGCTCTAATTTCAAGTGAATGAGATATTTCACGCCCTTACTATGGAAAATAATAGCACTTAATGTGTGCCTAATAATGCCTGGAGGTCTATGTCAGCGGACCTCTATATTACCTGAAACTCCCGGTACAACTATTTTCGTTTGATATACTCTAATTCAAGAATATGAGGTATTTCAGGTCCTTATTATGG
>CP092882.1:72449068-72555666 GCA_030710605.1 Cordylochernes scorpioides | reverse complement strand
TGGAAATATTCCACGTGATGCAGTCTGCTGGATTCTGCCTTCCATCAACATGGCACCAAACCCCGAGACAAGCCGGTGTATCTCAGCAACTCGATTTGCCACAAATGTCTTCCATCGGCACGGCTCGGAATTGATCCAGCATAAAGCTATAGTAGAATCAGACCATAAATAAATTTCATTGAAGGTAAGAGGAAGGTTATCATATACAGTTTTCACTAATCTTGCCAAAAGTAGAGCAGAACATAATTCAACTTTGGAAGTGAAACCACCTTCATAGGTGCGACTCTTGTTTTTGCCACTAAGAGAAATGTCTTAGCGCTTGTGTTTGAGAGGATCACCTTTAGATACAGAGATGCAGCATATGCCTTCTGTGATGCATCACAAAATCCATGAAATTCTACCTTCATAAAATTACCTGGTACCACGCATCTTGGGATCTGAATGTGCTCTAACGATGGAAGATCCTGGTTTATCAAAGTCAGCTTCCTTCTTAGTTCCTCTGGAATTGGGTCATCCCATTCCAAACCAGTCTTCCAAAGTTCTTGCAAAATCAGTTTAATAGTGGTCGTAAATGGTGAGATCCAACCCAGTGGATCAAATATTTTAGCAACCTGTGATAGTTAAGTAGATTAAGTAGAACTGCTCTTCACTGAAGGTTAATAACGAGTTTACAAAGTGGGAAGAGGAGCTTCTTTTTATTAGCATGCACACAAGCTTTCGGACATATCGTCCTTCATCAGGTAAGAGTAATAAACGCGCTGAGGATCCATATATACATAAAGCTGAAAAGAAAATTTACATAACTGCAGTTGCAGTTATGTAAATTTTCTTTTCAGCTTTATGTATATATGGATCCTCAGCGCGTTTATTACTCTTACCTGATGAAGGACGATATGTCCGAAAGCTTGTGTGCATGCTAATAAAAAGAAGCTCCTCTTCCCACTTTGTAAACTCGTTATTAACCTGTGATAGTATTCCTCGTTTTGTCATAGAGTTCAGTGGCAGAGCTATTCCCTTAAATGTGAAACCATCAGTTCTTGGTTGCCATTGAAGGCCTAAAACGTTGACAAATTCCTTGGATTCCTCAGGCCCAATATTTGTGTTGGTGGATCTTAAATGATTTGGTAAAAGTGACAGAACATCAGGAACATTGGAGGTCCACTTACGAAGTTCGAAGCCTCCTGCACTTAGTAAACCATAGAGTTCTTGCACCGAATTCTTGCCTTCATCTACTGAAAAAGTTCCAGTTACTAGATCATCAACATAAAAATCTGTCAATGCTATTTTGCTAGCTTTTGGAAACTTACTCTGCTCATCCAAAGCCAACTGTTTGATGATACGAGTGGCCAAAAATGGTGCACAACTAGTCCCATAAGTGACAGTTTCTAGCCGATAGTCCTTTATTTTATCATGAGGAACATTCCGACATACAATTCTTTGGAATTCCGAGTCTTCTTGTGATATTCTAATTTGCCTATATATCTTGGCGATATCAGCATTTATAGCAACAGGATGAATTCTGAATCTCAGAATGATGTGAAACAAATCCTGTTGAATTTTGGGCCCTGGAATTAAAGCATCATTCAAGGACAAACCTGAATCAGTCTTTGCTGATGCGTCAAATACTACTCGCAATTTGGTGGTGCAACTTTTTTCCTTTATTACAGGATGATGAGGCAGATAGTACCTTCCCTTAATGATATCTTCCTTTGGTACTAAGCTCATATGCCCCAATTCAAGATATTCCTTAATGAAGCTTCTATATTGGTCATAAACTTCAGGTCTTGGAATCAAAGATCTTTCCAAAGAACAAAGTCTTTTGATCGCATTGGATCTTGAATCTCCTAAATGGCAGTCATTCCGAAATGGCAGTTGTACAACATATCTGCCTGTGGAATCCCTTCCATGTGTTTCCACAAAATGGATTTCACTTTCATTTTCATCCTTAGATATAGAAGTCACATCAGGAATGGATTCCAATTTCCAAAATTTTTCGACTATATTTTGGGTTTCCAGGTATGCATGATGTGACTGAATGATATTCCTAATACTTCTCCTACTACCCTTAGAGGAAACTCTTCCAGAAAGGAGCCATCCTAATTTAGAAGAAGTAGCAGTTAGTTGTTCTTCATCGCCGATAACGGACTCGCCAGTGAACAGGCTCATAGCTAACTCAGCACCAATTAATATGTCGATGGGAGCAGAAATATTATAATCTGGATCAGCCAGAGGCATGGTTTTGAGATGCGCCAAGTTTGACTTTGGACATGTAAGAGTTGGCAAATTATTTGTCAACTTATCCAACACCAAGGCGTTCACCTTGAAAAGTTCATCGGATTTGAAATGTGGCGTAAATTCAAACTCCACAAGTCCATAAGAGTGACTCGCAAAATGTCCCGAAATTCCCGATATTTGCGAGTGTAAGGTATCATATTCAAGTCCTAGTCTTTTTCTACATTGTCCTGATATAAAGTTCGCCTGAGACCCTGAGTCTATCAAGGCTCTACATGTCTGAGGCACACCATTGTTATCCTTGATTTTAATCCTAGCGGTTGTAAGCATGACTGTTGTCTTGTCTTAAATTTGAAAAAGAAAGACAATACAAGGTCCCGATGGCTTAACCTGAACTAAAAGCTCCTAGCTTTACAGTAATGCTGGAAACTGACTTGAAAATTATAGATTGATAAATCAATACCTTTGTTGCAGTGATCAGTAGAAGTGTCACAACGCTGGATGGCGAGGCCTAATTAGAAAACAGTGATGAATAATTTAATACTTATTGAAAGAAATATTTATTTAAAAATCACACAAATTAATATTAATACAAATATTATTCAAAACAATTATTAAAATTTATGAGAGATAGTTCTTTTCCAGGCCTGTCAAAACCAAACGTTGGCGTCGAAAACAGCTTTTGTTTCCCGGAATTGGCGAGGTAATCCTTTTTCTGCTCGCGCATGCGCGGGGGGCAGCGGGGTGCAGTGTTGCCAGGCTCGGTTGGCCCAAAAATACCTATTTTCGCGTCACTCTCCCACCTTGACCTTTTGAACTTTGCTATAAGGTCAATATTAATTTAAAAAAAAAAACAAAGAAGGAATTATCTCAAATCTAACAGAATGTTTTATGATTAAATTTTCTCTCAAACTTCACTTAAACCTAATCGGTGACTTGACTTTTCTTCCAGAACGCGTGTAAACTTTCCCTACTTTTACTGGAGTAGTTTTCTCTTGCACTGACGCGGACTCCACACCGGATGTTTTCTCCCTGACGATCTCATCCTCCGCTGGCTTAAGCTCCCCGTCGCCTTGCTCTACTTCCTCAGATGGTACTTCAAGTGGGAACAATCGTTGCACTGCACGCTTCATGAATCCAGACTTAGTCTTAACTTCCACAAGTCTTCGCACATTGTCAGTTCCAGGAAACACCTTCGTAATCTTTCCCATAGGCCAGTTTATTTGCTTCCTGTTTTCAACCTCCACAAGGACGATATCTCCAACTTTTAACTGTCGTTGTTTCTTGCGATTGTCGTGATGCACCAACAATCCTAGGTACTCGCTTCTGAACCTCTTACGGAAATTCTTCAGGAGTCGTTTGTGTTTCTCATAGCTCTTCCCAAAGTTACACCTGAATTCATTTAGATCAATCTCTCCTTCAGTTCTTGGTTCTCGAAGGAACATCTCTTGGGTTAATGGCACAAGGTCATCATTGTCCTCAGCAATGTAGGTGAGTGGTCGCGCGTTGATAACTCGTTCACAGTTTTCGAGGATCGTCACCATTTCTTCGTAGTTTACAACACGTTTTCCCAGCAATCTTCGAAGCAGCTTTTTGGTGAGTCCAACAATTCTCTCGATCCAACCTCCCCACCACGGTGCTGCCGGAGGATTGAGCTTCCATTTCACTCCAAAATTAACTCGATAAAGCTCGTTCCGGAGTCCAACTAGATTCGTCCCATTATCTGAGTAGATGACTGCAGGGCAACCTCGTCTTGCTACGAACCTCTCTACTGCTCCCACCAATGCTTCCGTCGATAAGGAAGTCACCAGTTCGAGGTGGACCGCACGGTATACGCCACAGGTGAAGATGACGAACCAAACCTTCTGTCCATCTTCCAGATATAAAGGTCCTCCGAGGTCAATTCCTGTCACCTCAAAAACCACAACATCTCGTACGCGATGTTGAGGCAACGATGCTTCTGGTACGTCGACTCGCTTGGTTTCAAATCGTCGACAGCGAGGACATTTATGAATTACATGACGAACTAGTTGTCGAGCTTTTGGAATCCAGAACTTCTCTCTTAGTACTGATCGCAGCGTCTGGGCTCCACAGTGGTACATTTTCTCGTGGACTGATTTCACAATTAGCTCTGTGACCGGATGATTCGTTGGGATCAAATTTGGCAATCGGAACAGTTCATCGTCATTTCGATTCACTATCCTCGTTTTCACTCTCCATAATCCTTCTTTATCTTGGAACGCGTGTAGCTGCTTCATCTTGGGATCTTCCTCACCGATCGATTCACTCTGTATTATCTTAACTAGGGACTTTTCAGCACTGTCTAGCTCCTCTTGTGAGATGATATCTCCTTTGTATTCAGAGGGCTTGAAACGTAGCATCCACGCGATTACTCTCAGTATTTGTGTTAGAGTCACTTCACGTTTTCCCTTGTAAAGATTCAGATACCATGGATTCTCCTCGGGCTTTTTGGCTACAAATCCAGCCACCACAGTCTTCCTCCTCTCTTCTTCAATGGCTTCCAGATCATACTGTACTTTTGATACTGGCCAGTCTTCTTTCTTTTCCTGAAGCCATTTTGGTCCCTCCCACCATCCGGATTTTGTGAATTTCGATGGGGATTCACCACGGGATGGGAGATCTGCTGGATTTGTGTTCCCCTGCGACATGGTTCCAATCTTCACTCTTCGTAAGTGTTGTGATCTCCTTGAAATGAGTGTTGGAGGCTTCGATTAAATCTTTCCTAGATTTTGTTTCTGCTGCATCCATGATGCCAAGCACATCTAATTTCCATAAATCCTGAACGTCGAAACTGTTAACGTGTAATGAAGTCACGATCAGGCATGAATTTTCCATGTCTTTCCCTATTGCTGGTCCCATTACTGTCCACCCCAACTTGGTTTCTGTTGCCACAACTCCATTTTGCAATATTTGCATTCTGCTTGTCAGAATGCTGCTAAGCAAGTCTGAACCAATCAACATGTGGATTGATATCTCTTCACCTTGGCATATGTCAGTCAAGTTGATCCCTCGAGCTTTTAACTCATTGAGTATAGTATGATCCTGTACTTGACTGATGTGTCCGCAAATTACTTCCTGATCCAAGAATTTGAGATCATCCATGTATTCGTTGTTGAGGCTGGAAACGTTTACTTTGTACACATTGTGCTTCTTTTGACGAATTTCTCCGCCTCCAAACAGATTGTGGGTAAGTGTAACTTGCTGCACTCTCTTTAGGCCCAGTGCGTCCACCATTCTCTTTGAAATATAGGACCGCTGGGATCCACAGTCAAGCAACACTCGAACATTATGCTTCCCCTTTGGTCCGCTTATCTTGACTATCAGAGTTTGTAGATAGACTCCTCCCACGGTAGCGTTGTTTAAAGTTGTTGACGTGAATTGATTGGCGGTCTCTTGCTTTGTTGCAGGACTTTCCCCTGAAACCTTTAGTTCCGCTTTTTGGAGATGAGAAGTCTTCTGGGCTTCTAAAGTAGGACACATAATGGGGTAATGCTTCCCTCCGCAGACAGGACAACGTGGCTTAATTCGGCATTTCTTGAATCCGTGGCCAGGAAGCAGGCACCAAAAACAAACATTCTTCCCTTTAGCCTTATCTTTCTTCTCTGGTAGATGCATCCGCTGTCCACTGTAGCATTCTTGACTCGGGTGACCATTCCCACAAAAGATGCAGTTGTTTCGCATCTGAGTGGTGTTGGCGATCTGAGTGGTGTTGGTGAGGTCAGTAGCCGTCGGCATTTTACTTCCAGTATTCTTCTTAGAAAGAGATTTCCTGTTTGATCGATCATCCTTCGCATCTTGATTGTTGTCGATCTTGAACGCTGTTTTGGCCATATTCACTCGACTCTCGCCCTTCACTTCTGTCTTCAAAAACGTCATGAGTTGTGTCAACTTATCCTGTGCTCCTCTTCCGCTCACGGTATATTGACTTCGTTCCCATACTCTAAGGGTGTCCTCTGGTAGCGCTGATTCGACGAGTGGGTACAGCATAGCCGCAAACTTGTCACGAGCGACGCCCAATGTTTCTAATGCTCGCAGTTGTGTCTCCAGTCTATCGTAAAGCTTCACTACAGACATCTTACCTTCGGCTCTCACATTCTGAAGCACATTCTGAAGCAGGTCACGTACATAAATCTCAACAAGCATTTCATCCTCTCCAAAACGTGATTTGATATACTCGATGACTTTAGGGTAGTTGTCGGCACTCGGTGGAAACTTTTGACTGCTTCTCTTACCTCGGAGTTCTCGGCGGTGGCTTGAAAGAGATACTGAAACTTAGTTTCTGGAGGCATCTGTGGATCCCGGTCAATCGTGCTGAACTGACTCCAGAATGTAATCCATTCTCTTGGTTCTCCCCCAAACTTCTTGAACTCCAGCTTCGGTAGTTGATAGTTCATTGCTGCTGTGCCGCTGATTGTACTAGCGTCATCCTTTTCCGCAAGAGCCTCGTAATCAGTCATAATGTTACTGAAATTATCTTCGTACTCACAAACGGATTCGTACTCAGCAGTGAAAATGTCTTCAGACGCTGATTCTCGTAGCAGAGCTTCTTCCATCCTCATGTTCAATATTGAAAGCTTTTCATGGTGGGTCTGGAGTCGGCGGAGGATTTTCTCTACATCTGCTTTCTTGACTTCCTTCTTCTTGATCTCTGTTTCGAGCTCATTGAACGCCTTGGTGAACCTTGCACGCACTGGCGTCCTAAGCTTTTTCAGTTCAGCACTACTAACTGGTTGGTCATCCATCCTGAGAAGTAATCACTGGTTCACAGTTGCACCTTTGTGTAATCAGTAATTCTTCAATCTGTATCCTGTCGACTGCGCCAAAATGTTGTCTTGTCTTAAATTTGAAAAAAGAAAGACAATACAAGGTCCCGATGGCTTAATCTGAACTAAAAGCTCCTAGCTTTACAGTAATGCTGGAAACTGACTTGAAAATTATAAATTGATAAATCAATACCTTTGTTGCAGTGATCAGTAGAAGTGTCACAACGCTGGATGGCGAGGCCTAATTAGAAAACAGTGATGAATAATTTAATACTTATTGAAAGAAATATTTATTTAAAAATCACACAAATTAATATTAATACAAATATTATTCAAAACAATTATTAAAATTTATGAGAGATAGTTCTTTTTCAGGCCTGTCAAAACCAAACGTTGGCGTCGAAAACAGCTTTTGTTTTCCGGAATTGGCGAGGTAATCCTTTTTCTGCTCGCGCATGCGCGGGGGGCAGCGGGTGCAGTGTTGCCAGGCTCGGTTGGCCCAAAAATACCTATTTTCGCGTCACATGACATTTGAAAGATATTTCTCATTACTTAAAAGACAAGTTGTATTTTTGATGTCTTTTCCACGCTTAAATTTCCCTTCGTCAACTTCTTGAACTTTGGTTTCTTGGTGAATCAAAGTGTGGTGTCTTTTCTTGCAAATTTGACAAATGTTTTTGCAATAACAATTCTTTGCTAAATGGTTTGGCTTTAAACATCTGAAACACAATTTAGCTGAACTAACAAAATTCACTCTCTCTGACTCAGGTAATTTAGAAAATAAATTACAGCTTGAAAGAGCATGTGCACCTTCACATTTAAGACATTTTATCATATATGAATTATAAACATTCACCTTTTGTAATTCCTTTTTCATTGAATGTTTCTCCACATTTGAATCTTTATTTGGTAAATTCTGCAAGCTTTTTGCGTGAATTTCCAAAAATTCCATTAAATCCTTAATTGAAGGCACAACTCTTGGGTTGTTCTGCAATTCCCAATGTTTTCTTGTGGTTTTATCAAGCTTATCTTGTATGATCTTGACGAAAAATACCTCAGATAAACTATCGATTTGGTAGCCCAATACCTTCACTGTTCTTATTATTTTGTTGCAGCTATCAAGAAGTTTAAACATTGAATTATGGTTGTCATCGGCTAATTTTGGTAATCTTAATGCATTATCTATTTGGGTGAAAATAGATCCTTTGGGTTATCATATCTTGTTAATAAAGTTTGCCAAACCTCAACATATAATTATCGGCTGTAATTGGAAATGCGTTGACCCGTCTTAGGGCTTCGCCTCTCAGTTGGCCTTTCAAATATTGTAACTTTTCAATATCAGGTATTTGTGTAAGTTAGAACCAATTGCAGAAAAAATTGATCTTTAAATGAAAGCCATGATTCTAATCTGCCATTGAAAGTTGGCAACTCAAGTTTAGGCATTTTAACATGTAAATTAACATCTTTTTTTCCAGATGGTTCTTGCCCATTATGCTTTAAATCTAATTCACACTTTAATCTTATACACTTATCTATACAAATTTCCACTTCGTCATTCAAATCATCATCCTCAAGTTGCTGCAAGAAAATATCCCTCATTTTCATCAAATCATTATTTGCATAATCTAGTTTGCATTTCGTTGCATTAATATCTACCATGGACACAATGGATTCGATAATTTCCTCTATGCCTTTTATAGTTTTTTTTTATCCTTTTTAATTTTTTAATTAAAGTTTCTACATCCATAATTGCTATTAAATTCTCTTCCCAAATACTTTTAGTTGAAATATATGGTTACAAAATATTTATAAGTTTCCCTTTTTTTTCGATCAATTTCAACATGACTTTTACTTACGTTCAAGGCTCGAGTTGACCAATGTATAATTCTTCTCAATGTATAATTTGGGTGACACCTTAGGTTTTGGCCAGATCTGACCTATGACGTCACGATGACGCGCGATGTAAACAAAGGTTACGATTGGGTCATTGTTTTTTTTTTAAACACGATTTAATTATTAATATTTTAAATACCTGCGATTAATTTATAGTGTCAATATATATATATTTTTTTCTAAATGCCCTTCTATTTTTAATTCGATTTTTTTTTTTTTAATATTTAGCGCAATTGTAAACACGTGTTTGTTGTGAATGCGCACGATGTTAATACCTTAAGAGCAATGGTGTCCGATATTTAAAATTATTATAAAATTATTTATTAATTAATATTAAAATTTCGTAGTTATTTTAGGTTAGTTTAAGTTAGGTTTAGGTTAGGTTAGGTTCAGGTTCGTTCAGGTTAGGTTAGGTTCGTTTAGGTTAGGTTAGGTTAGGTTCAGGTTAGGTTAATGTAATTTATAGTATTAATAATTTTAGTATTTTTTTGTATATATATTCCTATTTATAAATATAACCTTTGGCACCATTGGAACGTATTACGCCAGTATTTCTTTGTTTACGTTGGCTCTAAAACAATAATTAAAAAATTGCTAATAGAAAATTATTAAAATAAAAAATCCTTTATAAATATATTGACACTATAAATTAGTCACAGGTATTTAAAATAGTGATAATTAAATCGTGTTTTAAAAAAAACAATGACCCAATCGTAACCTTTGTTTACAAAGGTGTCTCCCTATAAATTTCTTAAAACACAATTATTAAACCATTTGATCAGTAAACATGAGGGCAACCATTTCGTTCAATTACATTACTTTATTTTTCATATAACATTTTTGTAAACAAAAAGGTGATGATGATAAATTTCAATGAATATTTACACAATCTCATAGAAAAATTATATTAAACCTTTATATAAACATAAATATTCTAAATAAATTAAACAGTAACCATTGAAAATTATTAGGTTCCTTGTAACGGCATGAGATACCTCATATTATAGAAATTATAGCCTATCAAACGAAAATAGTTAAACAGGAAATATCTGGAAATAAAGAAGTCCGCCAACCTTGACATCAGGGCATTATTAGGTACCCATTGAGTGCTATTAGGTTCCATAGTTTCTGCCTGGGATAACTCATATTCTAGAAATTATAGGATATCAAAATAAAATAGTTTAGCAGCAAATTTCCTGTAATATAGAGGTCCGCCGACCTTGACCTCCAGACCTTTTTTGATCCTAATAGAGTGCTATTATGTGCCATAGTAAGGTCCTGATATACCTCATATTCTTGAAATTAGAGCATATCAAACGAAAATAGTTAAACATGGAATTTCCGAAAATTAAAGTTCAGCTGACCTTAACCTCCGGGCATTATTAGGTAACCTTTGAGTGCTATTATGTTCCATTGTAACGGCGTGAAATACCTGATATTCTTAAAATTAGGGCATATCAAACGAAAATAGTTGAACAGGTAATTTTCGGAATTATAGAGATCCGCCGACCTTGACCTCATGGCATTATTAGGTATACATTGAGTGCTATTGTGTTCTATAGAAACTGTTGGGCCAGATTTTCACAAAAACTGACCCAACAATGATGTAAACATTTACATCATATATGCACAGTGTCTTGCCGAAGTGTTTGGTGTCCAGATGGAGATCCCACAACGATGGCCGACGGTGCTCTAAAGGTCAAAGCAGGGGAGGACGCCCAATCGGAGGTGACACTGGTGGTACCGTGACCAAGATACCGGCCGACCCTCCACAGAAGGGCAACAACGAGGCGGATTGGAAAATGAAGAACTGGAAGCAACCCTGGGCGTGTACTTCAAGACCCGCTGTAGAAAGATGGAGAATTCCCCAACGAGGAATCTCAACGATACTTTTAAGACCAAAGCCGGGGAAGATGCCCAGCTGGAGATGACATCGGCCCTGTCTAAGTATCCAGAAGCCCGATGCAGAAAGGCCCAGAGGAGGATGTGCAAACCATATGTGAATATTATGTAAATTATGTAAATTATGTGAATTCGTCAATCACCCTTTTATATGCAAAATGAGACGTCCAAATTTATATTACCATTTAGGTAAATTTCTAAATTCATTTTTATTCTAAAATGAATAAAACCAATTAAATACATACCCAAATAAATTGGGCATATTTCTTTGCTTTAAATTTTCTTAAGGAGAGGATTACTATATAAATTTTAAGGGATAGACATGTTATATTTTATCATTTTTTATTATTATCTCAAACTTTTCTTTTAATAAGAAGAAGTTTAATTTCGAATTTCTTAAAGAAGAAATCACTATATAAAATTCTTTTAAAACATTTATATTTTATTATCTTTATTATTATTTTAAATATTCTTTTAAAAATAATATTTTCTTTATTATTATTATTTTAAATATATTCTAAGAATATTAAAATAATTTATTTTTTTTACTCTGTAGGAAGATGACGATTTGCCTTGGGGGGGCGCTGTTTAGAAAAATAACAGTTTTTTGAACGAGAGGCGCGACCTGACGGGGGTAGGCAAACGAAGAGGTCGATCCTGAGGGAGTGCTGACATCCGGGGAGAAACGGTATGTTAACATCTTCTCTATTAATTTAGGGCATATTTAATATGTCAAAGAGGCATATTTATAGCTTATCTTAATAGGTAGGAAAAATTCATATTTTGTTTTTGTATGAAGTCTTAGAGTCTGATAAAGAAAATAGATTTTATGTTCATTTAGTACTGCCTACAAACGAAAGTTTGTAAGAAAATCTACCAAGGTAGAACAAAGGCTCATGTTCCACTATTTTTTTTTGGTATGTTTGTAAATTATGGCACGTTTTGTATGTTGAGAAGTGCATATCTATGGTTTTAATAGGTAAAAAAATCATTCTTGCTTGAAATCCTTAAACAAAAATTTTTTTGTCCATGTAGAATTGTCCATGAAATGAAATTTATAAGGTCCATTGAGATAACAATAAAACCCTTGATTTATTATTTTAAAGATGTGTTTGTGATACTTTACCCTGAAACAAAAATGTACATTATGTATTAAACATGGACCTTTTTGTGTTCGCTATATCCTCCTACATGTGTATCTGAGTTTTAACCCAAGTTGGTATATAACTAAACAATGTTGTTGCTGAGCTAAAAGACAAAGTATAAGGTTGAGATGTCCTCGATAGGACCTTGTAAAGTGACTCGACATTTTGGCGCCCAACGTGGGGCAAGAAACTACTGAAAATTGCAAAGTAATTTTGCAGGAAGTAAGCCTACGACCCTGAGATAAAAATCCATGTCTCTACCACATATTTTTGAAAAATACGTTAAACCACCATATTTTAAAATTTTAATGATTATTCATCGTTAAGCATTAAAATACGCATTCTTTTGATTCCCAGTTTTCTTTATGCAATTTTCGTGCATTTCAATATATTTTCAAACACGTTTTCACATATTTTTGAAAAACACGTTAAACCGCCATATTTTAAAATTTTAATAATTATTCATCGTTGAGCATTAAAATACGCATTCTTTTGATTCCCAGTTTTCTTTATGTAGTTTTCGTGCATTCCAATATATTTTCAAACACATGTTTCCACATATTTTTGAAAAATACGTTAAACCGCCATATTTTAAAAATTTTAATAATTATTCATCGTTAAGCATTAAAATATGCATAGGCTATTCCTTTTTAATTTTTTTATTTTTTTTTCTCTATGTATTCAAAACGACTTTACATATTTTGCGCACGTGTTATTTTATACCTTTTATTCGAAAATGTCTTTTACCCACTTTAAAAAAATACGTTATAATGGCGTACAATCGTTTTGAGTCAATATTTATATTTTGTTCAAAACGCCTTTACATATTTGCGCGCGTGTTATTTCATACCTTTTATTCGAAAATATCTTTTACCCACTTTAAAAATACGTTATAATGGCGTACAATCGTTTTGAGTCAATATTTTTTATTTTATAAAACCATTTTAGAGGCGTAATATTCTTTTTAAAATAAAACAATTTCTACTGTCTTTACGGCGATGAAAAAATTAAAGGGAGGGCCTGGCTCATCAGTGGTGAACCCTCCCAGCGGTTTCGCCAGTTTAATCTACCATACCGCTGTTATATTGCATTTTTGGAACTTCCTTTTATAGGTGACTGTTGTAAGACTCTTGGAATGGGTATTTTAGAAGAACTATGGACATAAGCTTTTAGGACAGCAGAATTAAATATAATTATAAATATATAATATGCTTCGAGCAATCGCTCTTCCGCAAATATCAAATTTTGTCTTTTATTAGAACAATAATGTTACGATGTACTAGAGCGCCATCTGTTATCAAATTATAAAACCATTTTAGAGGCGTAATATTCTTTTTAAAATAAAACAATTTCTACTGTCTTTACTGCGATGAAAAAATTAAAGGGAGGGCCTGGCTCATCAGTGGTGAACCCTCCCAGCGGTTTCGCCAGTTTAATCTACCATACCGCTGTTATATTGCATTTTTGGAACTTCCTTTTATAGGTGACTGTTGTAAGACTCTTGGAATGGGTATTTTAGAAGAACTATGGACATAAGCTTTTAGGACAGCAGAATTAAATATAATTATAAATATATAATATGCTTCGAGCAATCGCTCTTCCGCAAATATCAAATTTTGTCTTTTATTAGAACAATAATGTTACGATGTACTAGAGCGCCATCTGTTATCAAATTATAAAACCATTTTAGAGGCGTAATATTCTTTTTAAAATAAAACAATTTCTACTGTCTTTACTGCGATGAAAAAATTAAAGGGAGGGCCTGGCTCATCAGTGGTGAACCCTCCCAGCGGTTTCGCCAGTTTAATCTACCATACCGCTGTTATATTGCATTTTTGGAACTTCCTTTTATAGGTGACTGTTGTAAGACTCTTGGAATGGGTATTTTAGAAGAACTATGGACATAAGCTTTTAGGACAGCAGAATTAAATATAATTATAAATATATAATATTCTTCGAGCAATCGCTCTTCCGCAAATATCAAATTTTGTCTTTTATTAGAACAATAATGTTACGATGTACTAGAGCGCCATCTGTTATCAAATTATAAAACCATTTTAGAGGCGTAATATTCTTTTTAAAATAAAACAATTTCTACTGTCTTTACTGCGATGAAAAAATTAAAGGGAGGGCCTGGCTCATCAGTGGTGAACCCTCCCAGCGGTTTCGCCAGTTTAATCTACCATACCGCTGTTATATTGCATTTTTGGAACTTCCTTTTATAGGTGACTGTTGTAAGACTCTTGGAATGGGTATTTTAGAAGAACTATGGACATAAGCTTTTAGGACAGCAGAATTAAATATAATTATAAATTTTTTCATCGCAGTAAAGACAGTAGAAATTGTTTTATTTTAAAAAGAATATTACGCCTCTAAAAATGGTTTTATAATTTGATAACAGATGGCGCTCTAGTACATCGTAACATTATTGTTCTAATAAAAGACAAAATTTGATATTTGCGGAAGAGCGATTGCTCGAAGCATATTATATATTTATAATTATACTAGCGGATGTACCCGGCTTCGCCCGTGTTTTACCCGAGTAAAGGTTTGTCTAACGAATCTCTCGATAAAGTGAACATTTTTTCCCGGTCCCTTGAAAAATACTCAATAAGTTGAATAAAATCAATATTAATCGGTACCCGAGTAAAGGTCTGTCTAACGAACATTTGTTAAAACAATTCTCTATAAACTTATAAAAAGAAATAGATATATTTTGATAATTTGAAACTGATAAAGTGATCATTTTTTCCCGGTCCCTGTGTGCCGTGTCATTCTGAATTTTGTCTTTCCTAATTTTCTACATTACAAAATCATCGTTTTATCTAGTGAACATTTTTTCCCGGTCCCTTGAAAAATACTCGATAAGGTTGAATAAATTCACGGTCGTTTATGGAAGATGGACGAAGTTCCCGGAGGTCATCTTGGGCAAGCTCCCGCGAGGCTTTTTTTCTTGTCTACTTGGCATAGCTGTGTCACCAACTCTGCCCTGATTGGTCGGGGTGGGGCAGACCCAAGGTCATCAGGAGCAGCAAACTTAAGCCTATCTCCGTCTCAATGGCGGCGCTGCTTGCGAGTTAAAGCTACAAATCTGCAAATAACTCTAAGGATATTAAAGATATTCAAGATATTATTTTTCGTAAACCTTTCCGGGGATATGCCTAATAATATCCCAAATTTTCACGGCGATTGGATGTATGGTTTTTAATCCATAGAGGACACACACACACACACACAGACAGACAGACAAACATTCAATTTTATATATATAGATTTAATTCTGCTGTCCTAAAAGCTTATGTCCATAGTTCTTCTAAAATACCCATTCCAAGAGTCTTACAACAGTCACCTATAAAAGGAAGTTCCAAAAATGCAATATAACAGCGGTATGGTAGATTAAACTGGCGAAACCGCTGGGAGGGTTCACCACTGATGAGCCAGGCCCTCCCTTTAATTTTTTCATCGCAGTAAAGACAGTAGAAATTGTTTTATTTTAAAAAGAATATTACGCCTCTAAAATGGTTTTATAATTTGATAACAGATGGCGCTCTAGTACATCGTAACATTATTGTTCTAATAAAAGACAAAATTTGATATTTGCGGAAGAGCGATTGCTCGAAGCATATTATATATTTATAATTATACTAGCGGATGTACCCGGCTTCGCCCGTGTTTTACCCGAGTAAAGGTTTGTCTAACGAATCTCTCGATAAAGTGAACATTTTTTCCCGGTCCCTTGAAAAATACTCGATAAGTTGAATAAAATCAATATTAATCGGTACCCGAGTAAAGGTCTGTCTAACGAACATTTGTTAAAACAATTCTCTATAAACTTATAAAAAGAAATAGATATATTTTGATAATTTGAAACTGATAAAGTGATCATTTTTTCCCGGTCCCTGTGTGCCGTGTCATTCTGAATTTTGTCTTTCCTAATTTTCTACATTACAAAATCATCGTTTTATCTAGTGAACATTTTTTCCCGGTCCCTTGAAAAATACTCGATAAGGTTGAATAAATTCACGGTCGTTTATGGAAGATGGACGAAGTTCCCGGAGGTCATCTTGGGCAAGCTCCCGCGAGGCTTTTTTTCTTGTCTACTTGGCATAGCTGTGTCACCAACTCTGCCCTGATTGGTCGGGGTGGGGCAGACCCAAGGTCATCAGGAGCAGCAAACTTAAGCCTATCTCCGTCTCAATGGCGGCGCTGCTTGCGAGTTAAAGCTACAAATCTGCAAATAACTCTAAGGATATTAAAGATATTCAAGATATTATTTTTCGTAAACCTTTCCGGGGATATGCCTAATAATATCCCAAATTTTCACGGCGATTGGATGTATGGTTTTTAATCCATAGAGGACACACACACACACAGACAGACAGACAAACATTCAATTTTATATATATAGATTTAATTCTGCTGTCCTAAAAGCTTATGTCCATAGTTCTTCTAAAATACCCATTCCAAGAGTCTTACAACAGTCACCTATAAAAGGAAGTTCCAAAAATGCAATATAACAGCGGTATGGTAGATTAAACTGGCGAAACCGCTGGGAGGGTTCACCACTGATGAGCCAGGCCCTCCCTTTAATTTTTTCATCGCAGTAAAGACAGTAGAAATTGTTTTATTTTAAAAAGAATATTACGCCTCTAAAATGGTTTTATAATTTGATAACAGATGGCGCTCTAGTACATCGTAACATTATTGTTCTAATAAAAGACAAAATTTGATATTTGCGGAAGAGCGATTGCTCGAAGCATATTATATATTTATAATTATATTTAATTCTGCTGTCCTAAAAGCTTATGTCCATAGTTCTTCTAAAATACCCATTCCAAGAGTCTTACAACAGTCACCTATAAAAGGAAGTTCCAAAAATGCAATATAACAGCGGTATGGTAGATTAAACTGGCGAAACCGCTGGGAGGGTTCACCACTGATGAGCCAGGCCCTCCCTTTAATTTTTTCATCGCAGTAAAGACAGTAGAAATTGTTTTATTTTAAAAAGAATATTACGCCTCTAAAATGGTTTTATAATTTGATAACAGATGGCGCTCTAGTACATCGTAACATTTTTTATTTTGTTCAAAACGCCTTTACATATTTGCGCGCGTGTTATTTATTACCTTTTATTCGAAAATGTCTTTTATCCACTTTAAAAATATGTTATAATGGCGTGCAATCGTTTTGAGTCAATTTTTTTATTTGTTCAAGAAAGTCGTTGGTAATTTCCATGCAATACTTTAAAGTCTTTTTTTTTAATAATTATTTTATCGCTTTTTTTTTCTTTAATCATTTTATCGCTAAGATTTTAAACTATAAACTAATTTTATATGGTTCTTAAAATATTGGGACACGAACTTAGGCCTAAAAACAATGCCTTTCTCAAAACCTGAGAATTTCCCGCAAGTTCCAAATTTAGAACCTTCCCCCCTTCAGGGACATATGTGAAGAGGGGAACACATGTGCAAGGGGGGTGGAAATAGAGGTATCTTGGGTGACCACACATGTAAAACACATGTGAACACTATAGGCGGGAAGAAGGAGACAACTAAGAGTTCAGTTGACTGCCAGCATCTGAATTGAAAAGGTTGGTTTTTGCTACCTCTTCCCGCTCTTGCGGGAAGACTTCACCCCTTAAATATTCCATCTTCTTTTAGTTTTTTGCCATTATATTTTGAATTGTAAAATCAATACGACTTATTTTATTATATACCGAGGTTTAATAATTTAATTTTTCAATTATTTCTATCCAACAAAATGATTCCGCTCAATAAGTCTGAAGATATTTTGAATTTTGTTAATGCCATTGTTCTCTTAGTTCTCTCTTATCTTTACGATATTTAGCGTTATCAATATAAATATAAAAATTTGAAGCCTTTATTTTCTTATCTAATTTAAAGGAAAAATGTGCATATGTCATGCGATTTATTTAATTTTATATATGTTCCCAATTATTTTTTAATTTTTACTAAGTGATTTCATCCGACAGGTTTAATAGCATACTGATTTTTTTTCTTTACTTGATAGTACGATTGTTTATCCCTCTTATCTTTTATTTTATCCTGAGAATGTTTAGATTTTATTAAGTTAGACGCAATTTTGCTAGCCATATTTAAGCATATGTTCTCCTTTCCTGATAGTTCAATTGTTTACTTTTTTTATTTTATGTCCTTATACGAACATAATATTCAGACTTAAGTGTCCGCTTCGATTTTCAATTGTAGACGCGCTTAGTCATGCTTACCCTTAAACCTCTATATTAATTTATTTTATGTAATGATCCTTCTAGGTGACAGTTAGTATAAATTCCCGGTAGTGTCCATGAAATATATAAAACAGTACCTGTTTATTTATATTTTGCTAACTTTAAATGAATGTGCATTTTTTTAACTTAACCCCCCGACATTTAGACAAGCGTATTTCTATTAATTTTATGATAGCATAGCAATAGTTTGTTTTGCTTCTTTAAAGCGTTGAATTTCGTCATCCTTTTATCCCGATGTGGTATGATCTACAATAGTTGCTTACATGTCGGTACAACCACGGTAAAATCCCAACATGGCGGACCAAAGGAACGCGTTTAGTCATGCTTACCCATAAAGCCTCTATCTTAGTTTATTTTTTTATAGTTGGTTCAAATTCCTGGTAGTGTCACATGATATAAAACAGCAGCATTTTTGTTTATTTATAATTTTGCTGACTTTAATGAATATGCAATTTTTTTTAAACTTAACCCCCTGACATTTAGACAAGCATATCTCTATTAATATTTTATTATGCAGATATTATAGCATAGTAAGAGTGTTAGCCGATCTTCTTCTGGCTGGTTTCCTTCTTTTCACTCTTCCACCTAGAGGTATAGTCAGCGCCGAGGTCTTGTCCTAAAATGAAGCGTGCTCTCCGAGCTCTAACTACTGTGAAAACACCAGTCTCACAAAGCTCAACTTAACACAACATAACACGTATTTTATTTTCAACCACACTATATATAATCAAACATACACACGTGACCAGGCACTCTTGGTCAAATATAATATAAACATATATACACAGAGTTACATTAAAATAATAATAATAACCCCCAACATTCCTCCCCGAGTTGATGGGTCACATCAATTTTCATCATTAGCTAACATGGCAGCCAGTTCTTTTAATTGATTTTGAGCCAGATAGAAACGTGAACGCAACTGTCGTGCAGCTCCTACAAAACTTGTTCCTAGATCACTATATAGCCGAGTGCAATGCCCTCCTCGCGCTACAAATCGCTTAAAAGCCGACATGATGGTGGGTGTAGAGGCATCGGTAACCAATTCAAGATGTACGGCTCGGGTCACATAGCACACAAATAGACAGATGTAGCCCTTTTCAGTCTTTCGGCCTCTACCCTTGGACATTCGAAGGTTCACAGGTCAAGCATAATCTACACCACTTATTGAGAAGGGTTTACCCGGTGTTAATCTCTCCTTGGGTAAATCGCTCATTAGCTGGCCTGGAGTGACGCGATTGTATCGACAACATGTCACGCACTCTCGAATGCATCTATTCACCTGATCTTTCGCTCTCAGCATCCAATACTTCTGTCTCAATGTGGACAGCATCAGGTGCACACTTCCGTGCAAAGTCCGCATATGAACCACTTGAACAATCATCTGAGCCACCTTTCCTGATGAAGGCAATAGCGCAGGATGTTTTCGTTCATATGTCATAGATGGAGCCTATTTTAATCCACCGCCGACTCTAATGATTCCTTGATCGTCGAGGAACGGTGCTAAACCATAAATCTTGCCCGTGCGCTTCACCGATCCTAAAGTGGTCAAACTTCTTATTTCTTCCCTGAAATGCCGGCACTGAATTGCTTGAAGTATTCTCCTATGAGAATTTATCAGTTCGGCTGGGGTTAAGTGCGACTGATATCGCTCCGCACTGTAGCGGCAGCTGTGGCAACAACGCAATATCCAAGCCACTTTTCGGATATATCCATCAAAGGTCGAGCTCATCTCTCCGATGGCCACCAAGAAATGTGTTTCACTGATGGCATGAATACTCAGGAGCTCAATTTGACTTTGGTGCTCAAACACAGGAGGCATTCTAGGCCATTCTGTTGATTCCGCTGATAACCAGGTAGGTCCTGTCCACCAGATGGAAGACTGTTTCAGCTCGGACCCCAGGATTCCTCGCCTGGCAATATCCGCTGAATTATCTCCTGTGGGAACATAGCGCCACTCCCTGACTTGTGGACAACTCTGAATCTCCGCGACACGATTGCCGATGACAGTGGGGAGATTTCTAGACATAGCTCTTAACCAACTCAAGACTATGATAGAATTGGACCAACAGGTAGCACTCTCCAGTTTGATATCCAACTCTTCCAGTATATATTTCATTAGTCTGGTCAGCAGAAGAGCTGCGTACAATTCTAAGCGTGGAATTGACATCTTCCGCATGGGAGCCAACTCAGTCTTTGATGCCAACAGTCTTACACTGACTCCATCATCAGTGGGAACTCCTATGCAAACAGCTGCCGCATAGGCGTCTTCAGAGTCATCACCGAATCCATGCAATCTTACTCCTTGGGTATTCCTTCCGAGACCCAACCATCAGGGTATTCTCAAACTTCCCATGAAAATTAGTCCATGTTTCAATCAATGACTCATCCATCGGATCATCCCAATGTAATCTCGTTATCCACAATCTTTGAACCATTATTTTTCCTGTTACAAGGACAGGTGATAACCATCTTAAGGGATCTTCTAACTTGGCGATGAAGGAAAGCATTTCGCTCGTGGTAGTCGCCGATGTCTTTTCCAACGACTGAACTTCATATAAGAAACAGTCTTTACTTTGGATCCATCCCAAACCCAATGTCCTTATAACATTGGACTGCTCAAATTCAATCCTTTGTGCGCAATGCTCTCTCGCATGTTGCCCAAAATCGTCAGATCAATTTCTTTAGAATCTGTGGTTTCTAGGGCCTTGAAGGTGATTGAGGCCGGAGAGGGTTCGTTTCTTCCATTGTCCTCCTCTTCCAAGTCTATGCTGGATTCTTCTTTCTTCATGCAAAGTATTTTGGAAGATATGGCTTTAGGGCTCTTTGTTTGAGCTCTTACCTCTACATCGCTTGAAGCCCCCACTCCAGAACCCTCCACATCAAGAGGCTCTGAAGGTTGAGAATCCTCAATTGCAGACTTTTCGTTGGTATCTTCCACTGCAACTTCTGGAACCTCTTGAGAACCTTGAGCTTTACCTCCCGAAGAATCAGGATCTGATGCTGAGGCATCGTCTGCAGGCTTAGAGGTATCGTCTGAAGGCCCAGAGGTATCGTCTGAAGGCCCAGAGGTATCGTCTGCAGGCTTAGAGCAGTCATAGGATTCCGAAATCTTCTTTAGAGTCTCAAACCGCTCAATATAATAGTCCTATAATCTACCGGGTTCGCAATCCTTTCCAGTTTAGCACTTTTACCAGACTTTTCTGGAGACTTGTCTCCTAAATTAAGATCTTTCGCTGGAGTAGGCACTTGCCCCTTTGGAGAACTGGCTGGAGTATATAATATTGGAGTTACCACCGCTCCAGAAACAGTTTCCTTCGATACAAGTTGCATTTTATTGTTTGGAAGATATTTGCCAATTGAACTTTTTTCTATTGGCTCTCTCTTCACATAGGTGATCTGGACAGTGCAACCCTGTCTAGAAAGCGTTTTACCTTCTCCAACCTTTGCATCATTATTCAACCATTTCTCTTTCTTCCGGATTTTGAGGTACGGGGCACTTAACCAAAATCATCTACAACGATTTCCCGCCCAAAAACCATCAGTTGTCCATCTTTTTCTTCCAAATAAATCTGAGGTAGTCCCAATCATTGTTCTTAATGGCCATCAACCGGAAGTATCTTCTCAGGTCGGCCAAAACTCCGAATTTATTCTCCCGAAGTTTTATCCTTATCTCAGGGATTCCTCTCAATAGACTAGGTCTCCTCTTCAAATATCGTTTCAACGAGAATCCGTTTCGTCCTCGACAGGAAGCGTCGTCAAATACTGGCCGTTTAGGCGTCGTTTTGGACCCACACTCAAATACAGGGCGATCGGGAAAATAGCATCCCTTTACTTTAAATTCCGCATCTCCGGTTTGTCTTGCTTCCACCAATTTCCTCGATGCTGGAACTCTGACAACTCTTTCCTCAATATCATCAATGGACTTAGTTTCACCATCTGAAATCTCCACTTGATCAGCGCCCTCAGCTACCGCTTTAGAATTGCTCACCGATTCATAACCTTTAATTGCAGTCTCAGAATCCCCTACTTCATTGTCCTTGGTTTCAGCTTCTGAGTCTTTCCCATTCTCTAAATCTGCGTCTTGCCTTTCCGCCACCTTTGAATCGGTACCTTGTTCTGCATCTAGCTTTTCTGCTACCTTTGAATCAGTGCCTTGTTCTGCATCTAGCAGCTTCACTTCTTCAGTGTTCTTTGAATCCATTCCTTGTTCCACATCCAGCACTTTCTCTTCATCTGCTTCAACGGATTCTTTCTCAACTTCAGCCCTATGACTTTCGTCAACTTCTACAACAGACTTCTTCTTGACTTGAGCCTTTTCACCGTCTTCAGCAAAATGCCCTTTTACTACTTGAGCCTTTTTTACTTTCTTCAACGGCAATCTGCTTGGATGTCTCTTCTACCATTTGCTCGGATGATACCACAATCCCAGCATCTTCCTTAATAGAAGCTGGATCAACTCCTTTCATCAAGGTAACTCCTACAACCCTTGGCTTCTCACTCATCCCGACTTCTAAACTGCTTCCATCGCAGATCCTCATATCCAATTTGGGCAATCGGCAAACTCCCGTTCCAGGCAGCGAGCCCTTTTCCGAACTAGCACCATGGAGGGCTTCCGTATTTTTCTTCAGAGAGCTGAGGAAATGATTTGTCTTAATTTCAAGATCTATCCACTACTCATAATAATGGATCACTGTATCCTTGTCCTCCTCTAGTACCTTGTAATCAATTTCCTTATCTTCTAGCATCAACTTCCAGATCAACTCATCTTCTTCCCGAAGATCTGCTATATTATTTTTGATGAGTGTATAGCTCGTTCTTATCACATCCTCAGAAGGAGTTTCTTCATCCAACTCCGCTTCTGCCCTTTTGATTAACTTGGAAATAGTCGTTCTTTGAACGGCTCTACTTCTTAATGCCCGATTCATTCTCTAGCCTTGCTTTTGTTCTTAACTTGACTTTTATCCCTTAACGCACTATACCTCGGCCTTATCTTTTTAATTTAATTTGCAAAAATTCTTAAAGGCTCGTTTACATAAATTCTTTTGTTATGATCTTGCTTAAATTTGCATAGGCCTTTTTTTCTTGATTATCTAGTATCAACAAATTAAATTTCCGATTTTTAAACCTTTAAACTTTAATTAAGAGTGAATTCTTCTATATCTTATAACTTGAATCCGGTAACTTAAATTCGATAACTTAAATCCGGTAACTTAGATCCGGTAACTTAGATCCGGTAACTTAGATCCGGCAACTTAAATCCGGCAACTTAAATCTTGTAGCTTGGATCCGGCTCGAGGGACCAAAATGTTAGCCGATCTTCTTCTGGCTGGTTTCCTTCTTTTCACTCTTCCACCTAGAGGTATAGTCAGCGCCGAGGTCTTGTCCTAAAATGAAGCGTGCTCTCCGAGCTCTAACTACTGTGAAAACACCAGTCTCACAAAGCTCAACTTAACACAACATAACACGTATTTTATTTTCAAGCACACTATATATAATCAAACATACACACGTGACCACAGGCACTCTTGGTCAAATATAATATAAACATATATACACAGAGTTACATTAAAATAATAATAATAATAAACCCCAACAAGAGTCTGTTTTGCTTCTTTAAAACGTTGGATTTCGTCATCCTTTTTATTCCGACATGGTATAATTTTACAATAGTGTTTACGTGACGATACAACCACGGTAAAATTCCAACATGGCGGTCAATGGGACGCTTACAACGCCCGACTTTTAGCTCATGTTACATCCAACTTTATGATTAATAATTATATTTATTTTAGTCTTATTTACCCCAAATCTAATCATTAAAGTGATAAAGTAGTATAAATCTATTTATATATTTTACCAGCGTTAAATGCTTATGCATTATTTTTAACTTAACCTCCCTCACAATTAAACTAGCATATTTCGATTTTTTATTGTACGGATATGATATGCATAGGGACGACCCCCATATTTAGTATATTCTTTTAGTTTTAAACGATAGAATGTTTCATAAATAACATTTTTTTATGAAGTTATTGAGTATTATACATATAATTCGCATACCATCTTTAAGATAATTTCTTTATTTTATACTTATCCCAGTAACCCATATTGTGATATATCCCTTAATTACTTATATATTTCTCGTGAATATTTATATATCGCACTTTAGATTATTATGAAAAACGACATGTTTATCTCTAAGATTTTCTTGTTGATTCGAAGGGTGTATTCGCCCTCCCCCCCTCAGGACAAATGTTTAATTTCATCGCCTCCCTATTCGCCTCCCTTTTAAAGTTTTTGGATTATAAAAAAATTGGTCAACTGAATTCATAATATTTACTGGGTCTTTATCCCTTTGGCACTTGTGAGCAAATCCCGCCTAATATTTAATTATATATCTAGTTTATAGCAACATTTTTATTGCAAACACTTGCGTACCAGTACCATGATAACCCGGGTTGTTTTCCTAGTTAATATAATCCTTCGAGTGTAGAATTTCGACACCCTTCCACATTTTTTTTTTTTTTTGGTACAACTTACAATATAGGCATTTGCGTGATGGTACAGTCACGATAAAATTCAATATGTCATAATTAAGAATTTACCTTTTTTTTTTTTTATTATGAAATTTCCAACGATTCTGTCCACTTCCCTGAAGCACCTTTCCTAGAACAAGGAAAAATAAAGACATCATTATCAGCATCTAATTGCAATAAATACTCACCAGCAGAAGGCCTGATCAGATACGATGAAATTTGAGCCCGTATATATTTAGCCTTTTCTTTATTATAATTTGGCACAGGAATGGATATTCATTCAGTAAGGATTCTCTAGAAGTCTTATAAGACGAGTTGAGCATTTATTTCAACACTAACGGGAGAAGAATTGCTTTGTCATGGCACATGTAAGAGAATATATATCAACAAAAGTCATGGGTATTCTGATGGTATGGGTTTGAGCATCTCCTTTTAATAAAACCCACTTCCCTTAGAGAAAACGAGAGAGATATTTCGATGGTGCTGATTCAATATATAAAATTTCAGATTTCTTATAATTATCTTGTTTTATAGAGGCAAGCTCCGATTATGCTCGTGAATCAGATATGTGGTTTCTTTCCATGACAATAGTGTTTAGATATAGTTTTTTTTTTTTTCGTAAAAGGTCTGGGCAGTCTAGATCCTGGAGTTAGAGTGGAAATCTAGATAAGGAGGCTCAATCCACTCATCGCAGATATCTCCAGTGATTAATTAAGACAATTCTAACTAACAGGGTGTTCAAAAGGCAGAACTTTAAGGAATTAGCCACATCAAAGACAATGTTTGCGCGGGGGTCTAGGGGTAATGATGAAAAAGGGATTACAGTTATACAACTAATAACAGTTGAATAAATAAGATAGAAAGATCCCATATTGGATACTAATACCAGTGGGAGCAGATACCACTGTGGTATATATAAGTTTTTTTTTTTTTTTGGGAACCATGCATGAGTTTAACAAGAAACTGACGCCTTAAAGTGGCCTTCTCATTGGGATTGATTGAAGTTGCTGCTGATTAGGAGAAGTGTAGTGTGTCAGGCCAGTGTATTAAGAAGAAATGGAGAAGACAGCTGAACTAATAAAATTAACGAAGATACAAGATTAAGATTCCTACTTGGTTCCAGTTAATTTCAATTACCGCGATGAGACGGTATTATAAGTCGGGAGAAAGTTGATTTGGTCGCATAAGGGATGGCCTCCTGGACGTGACAAAGATCACCATTGATATCTTATTGAATACCGGACGGGATTCGCGTGTAACAGCCAATAGACCAAGTATCACCCTAAAGTATCTGGGTGACGATGAGAGTGACGGCATAGTCTATATTCAACGATATACACTGGTCAAATGTACGATTCCTTCCACATCAATGTTTTGACAACCACTTCATTCTGAAAGGAGCAACGAGTTTTGGCCCTAATGTTAAGGTCCTTTGGGGCGACATC
Organism: Cordylochernes scorpioides; assembly: GCA_030710605.1. Lineage (NCBI taxonomy): Eukaryota > Metazoa > Arthropoda > Arachnida > Pseudoscorpiones > Chernetidae > Cordylochernes > Cordylochernes scorpioides. Next base: position 72,529,458 of record CP092882.1, on the reverse strand, counting down.
TCCTGTTGCATAAAGTAAAGACGCATGACAACAAATTTACCTAGATCAACTGTTACCAGATGAACACTTATGACCTACTAGAAGGGCTCCATTCACCCGCATGAATATGTCTTAGATAAACGACTTAATTCTATAAGCTACTACCCTGTGAGTTAAGAGTTGTCAACAATGTTAAGAACTTCCCTTTGGGACGAGAGGAATTGCATAGTCTGATTCAACCAGAGTACAATATTTATAAGATCATACCGAGTTATAGTTAGCATCTAGAACCTACAATTCTGTGAAAGGCTTGCATAATTTCTTGAAGGGGATATTGTTCAGCAAAGTTGTAGGACAGCCGACTTTTGTATATATATATCTCTGTTTTTCCATGATAAGGTTGCCCTATCTCGCATGGGGGGAGACAATACTAAAGAAGAGTGACTTGTCAAATTCCCAATAACAACAGTAAAGTGTTTACTGACCGGTCTAGACAGGATCTCTAAGATCGCCGAGATAAGCTTATCTCTTGAAAGGGGGGAGGCCAAGGGGAGACAGAATAGGAGGAAATTTCATGCTTGCAAATAGGTGGGTAGGTCGTCAGCTTTGATAAGAAGTGGCAGGGGAGGAGCAGATTCCCAGAAAGGACTCCCGAGATATCAAAGTAGACTAGCGAATATCGGGATTTGTTCCCGATGATGGGTTTCGAGGAGACTCCAGAGGGATAAAAAGGCGTTGAAATGTGTTAGAGACGATGAGAGAGAGTTGAATGGCGTTAAGAGATGATGGAAAAGCGTTGAAAGGTGGTGTAAGATGTTAAAAGGTGTTGTAAGAAATGAAAGGAGATGTAAAGTGTTAAAGGAGATGAATAGAGATGAAGAGAGATGAAAGAAATAGAAGGAACTGTCAAAGGATGTCGAAAATCGACAGAGAGAAAGTGTTGAAAGATGCGGAAAGGTGTTGAAAGAGAAAGAATTGAGGAAAAGTTGATAAAGAGTTTGTAAATAGAAGATAAAGGTTGATAGAAAGACGGTGGGAAGATGATAGGAGAAGGCGTGATCAATGTCTAAAGAGTAGTTGTTGACTGTACTATTGCCTCGATAGAACAATTTTGACTCTTCATCAAGTAGTGTTAATAGATGATTTGTTTTAGCCTAGAGGCCAATAGTTGTAAATAGCACAAAAACATGCACTGAGAGTTGGTATGGGCTGATTTACCTAAAATTCAGTAACTGTATACACTAATTTATATACATAGGTCTATATTAGTTATATGTTAGGTTATATTAAATAACAAATATGTATTCCTTTTTTTTTTTTGAGAAGCCAGAATTTCCTGAAAGAGTTTTCCAGTTTTTTTTTTTTTTGGCTACAATTTTTGTTTTAGTGTTGGTATATGATTTTAAAGAAGTTACTCAGATTTTTTTTAAACAACACTTTGTTTTTAGTGTTAGGATGTGATTTAAAGAGTTTTCAGTTTTCGTTTTATTTTTTTAGGCTACAATATGTTTTTAATATTATGATGCCATCATAAAGAGTTTTTTTCTCAAATGTCATTTTTAAAGTGTTGTCACAACCTTGTTTTAGTGTTAGTACACCATTGTAAAGAAAGTCTCTCTTCCCCCCTTCCACTTCGTATTCCCCACTTTGCCCACCACTATGGGTCCTGATACTATCGTCACAGTCGATGTGGAAACTAATACCTAGTTCCCGTAGATCCAACTGAGGACCATGCCTGCCGAAAGAGAGAACGCCACAGCTAGCCAAGCCCAGCTGCCCTCCATGCTGTACAACCTAGAAAAATTTGAAGGGAAGGGCATAGTCCCCTTTACAAAGTTCATAAAGGACTTTGAGCTCGTCTACGACCTGAGGGCCCTGGACGACGCCAGAAAGAGAATCCTCCTGGATAACCATCTCCGAGGGGCTGCAAGGGAGTTTGCCTTCCAATCCCAACAAATCCGTCTTGGGTATGAAGAACTGAAGGAGAGCCTCGAGAGGCGGTTCCGAAAGAGAGTCTCCACAAGGGAGATGAGGAGTCAGTTCTTCTCCTGTAGACAGGGAGCTGGGGAGAAAGTCCGGGACTTTGCCGCACGGGTGAGTGACCTTGCAGCGGGAGCAGAGTCGGATGGCCTGAAGATAGGCATCTCGGAGGTCGCGGAGGTCTTCATCGACGGACTCTGCCCCAGCCTGTGGGAAAAGGCTCATCTCTACCAAGACGAACCCTGGGAGACCCTAGTCGGCAAGCTACAGTGGTTAGAGCAAAGAGAGGAGGACTACAGGGAGGCACAGCGCTACAACAATGTTAGGAACGGACAGAGGCTGGGCGACATCGACAACAAATTGGCCGAGCTGGAGAGGAAAATGAAGGCACTAGAGACTGAGAATATGGCCCTTAGGAGACAAAGGGGAAGTGCCAATAGTGCAAATAACGAGGGAGGAAGATGGCCAACACACCCCGCAGGAAGAAAGGAATACGGAGGAGATAACACCGAGGATAACAGGAGGGGAGCTCCCTTCAGGAACTGGCAAGGGAGACCAGCGCAACAACCATTCGGGCAACAACGGAATCCACCTCCACCTAGACAAGGAAGGAGGGACCCCAACGGTGAAAAGGAGGGGAACCCTGGAATGGACTATAAGAAACAAGATGCAAGGAGACCACCCCCCAAGTGCTATAGGTGCGGCGAGCCAGGACACCTCATCCGGGACTGCCAGCAGACACAACGAAAAAACTAGGTCCGGCTTGCCTCAAGGCGGGAGGGGGATTTGCGGCCAGTTTACCTTCCATAAATATGTATATATTAAATAAGGAGAGGTCTCTAAGCGAGAGGTCTCTAAAATTCATCATAGACTCGGGCTCAGAGGCCAATATTGTAAATATTGATAATTTAGAAATATGCACTGAGGGATTAAACAAATCAACTTACCTTAAAGGTATAACAGGCAAGTCTTTAAGGTCACTAGGGAGTGAGGTGTTAGAGATAGGAGCGACAGTGAATGGTAAACCCATTAGGGAAGTGAGAACGACCTTCGAGTATTGCCACATGGGGGAAATAGGATTCGATGGCATACTTGGGTTACCAGGTTTCCGAACTCTAAAACTACACCTCAGCTATGATGGGAGTGTTAGATCCGATTACGAAAGGAAAGAAGATCCGACCAAGTCGGCCTTTCTTTCTTCATTGCAAACCATAGAAATGTCTACTCAACCTCCCAGGATACCCTTAAACAAAATCCACACGGGCGAAGATATTCTCAGGGCTTTCAGCCATTGTTTCTGTAGGGATATAAGAGATATGGGGAATGGCTCCACCATCACAGCCCCTAAGCTGAAGATGCTGACCAGCAAACCAGTATATAGGAGGCAATACCCGATCCCGAACAGATTAGTCTCAAAGGTAAAAACGCTAGTAGACGAACTAGAAGAAGTAGGGATAATAGAAGGGAGTACCTCTCTGTGGAATTCCCCTCTATTCCCGGTTGCCAAAACTGATGGTAGTGTTCGCATCACCATGGATCTACGTCTGATCAATGAGGCAACTGAATTCTTCCCGTTCCCGATACCCCGTGTTGAAGACAATCTGCGCGCATTCGCGGGTGCAAAGGTCTTCAGCACGTTAGACCTGACTACTGGGTTCTTCCAGATTCACATCCCGGAGAGTGACAGAGATTACTTTACCTTCTCTTTACCCTGGGGAAGATACCGCTTCACGCGTTTGCCACAAGGAGCTAAAAACTCGGCACAAGTCTTCCAGTGGGCCATGAACTTGGTCCTGGGTGACTTGTTGTTCAAATGCGTTCGTCTGTACATCGATGACGTCATTGTATACAGCGACTCTCACGAGCAGCATGTAGCGGACCTCGCCGCTGTACTCGAACGCCTGAGTAAGTTCGGTTTGAAGGCCAAATACGGGAAGAGTTATCTCTTCAGGGACTCGGTAGAGTATCTGGGTCATGTAATTGACCAAAATGGGATCAAACCCATGTAGGATAATGTCGCCGCTCTCAGGGATTTGAAACGACCTCATAACATCAAGGCAGTCAGAAGTCTATTGGGTACGGTTAACTACTACCGACGCTTTATAGCCAACGCAGGTGAGGTCCTGGCTCCACTGAGCAACTTACTAAGGAAAGGACATAGATTTGCTTGGGGTAGGGTAGAGCAGTCAGCCTTTGAGACGGTGAAAGAAATATTAACCAGCGAGCCACTATTAATTCACCCAACCATAGGGATACCTTTCATCCTGAACACTGACGCCAGTGGAATAGCGGTAGGCGCTTGCCTCCAACAGGAGGTCAATGGGACAGTGAGGCCAATTGCTTATTATAGCAAACGACTGACAGGTCCTGAGATCCGCTATTCTACTATAGAAAAGGAGGCTTATGCAGTGGTGTTGTCCCTACAACACTTTAAACACCTCCTGGTGGGCAGTAGGGTAGAAGTAGATACTGACCATAAACCGATTACTTATAATAAGGGGTCTGATTATAAGATCGCTCGACTGTCTAGGTGGGCAGAGATCATCCAAGACTTCAAAGTTACATTCATTTATGTCCCGGGGAAGGAAATCGGCCCCCCTTATTAGATAGTAATCAGATATGGGAAGGCTTGCTTCAAGAGAAAGGATGGGCCCCAGTAATAAATAGGTTAACGAAATTAAAATCGAGTAGCACGGAAAGATATAATAACCGGGAGTACAGGTTACAAAATAAATACCTCGTTACAAAGAATGAAAAGGGTACCTGGGTGAAGGTGGTTCCTACAGGTTTTAGGGAAGCAGTGATCAGTTATCATCATGATATCCCTACTGGAGGTCATTTCGGAGTCAAAAAGGTTATGAGAAGGCTAAAGGGTGACTATTACTGGCCTGGTATGAGGACTCAAGTCCGGAAATACATACGCAGATGTGAAAACTGCCAGTTGTCAAATCAAGGCGTAACCAAAGCCGCTAGTGCTCCCCACTTTAGACCCGAAAAACCCTTTGAACATCTAGCTCTCGACTTCATAGGACCATTGGAGACAACCCCAAGAGGTTATTCGAGTATTTTGCCTATTGTGGACCTATTTACTAAGTTCCCAATTCTGATTCCGACTAAGGACCAGTGTGCCAATACAGTGGTTAGGGCCTTATTGGAGAGGATAATCACTACCTTTGGAGTACCAAAAACAATACTCTCTGACCGAGGTTCAGCATTCATGAGTTGCGTATTTAAGGGGGTTTGCAAAGCCATGGGGGTTGGTGCAGTAAATACCACAGCCTGGAGACCTCAGAGTAATGGCGCCGTAGAAAGACTCAATAGGACGGTGATAGAATCTTCACGCAGGTGTACAGCGGGGAACAATTGGGATACCACCTTACCAATGGTAGCTTTCGCTATCAGGACCACTGTACATGCTAGTACTGGGTTTACTCCAGCGAAACTGGTCTTCGGACATGAGCTGAGGCTTCCACAACCTTTCCAGGAAGAGGAGCTTAATCCCGTATGTGAAGATTCAATTACCGAAATGGCGGTCTTCTATGAGCGGGAATTGGTAGAGGAGGTTGAGAGGATGAGAGAGATGGTAAGGCAAACTTACTTAAGTGAACAACAAGAAGCCAGGGCTAAATTCGAAGCTAGAGAGTTGAGAATCTTTGAAACAGGGGATCTAGTTTTGGTGAAGAGAATGCACGAGACGAAAGGACGTCACAAATTTGAGCCGAGGTACAAAGGTCCATATGAGGTATTACAAAGGGCGGGCGACACTGTTTATCTTTTGAAGGATTTGGAGACGGGGAACTTAGATAAAATCCTCATAGACAGGATGAAGGCCTATCATGCCCCGGTAAAGACTTACCCTGCGGGGGACAAAAACATACGAGATCAAACAAATGATATCATCAATGATGAAGATCACTGGGTACATCCAACGTATCCTATATATTCCCCTAGGCCTGTAGAACCAGAGGAACCACAAGAGACGGCAATCTTAAGAAATCCACTAGGGATATTGAATGGGGTAACTGAGGACAATGTAGGCGGCCTTGAAATACGCCGTTCAACCAGGGTCAAGAAGCCCACGGGGTGTAAGTCATGCCCAGGCTGCCAATGAGTAAATCTATAGAATGTGTACTAAATTTTAGTTAAATTTTGATCATAGTATGAAGTGTTAGAAAGTGATTTAAAGGTCTTAGAATGTGGTCCTAAAGGGTTTTCAGTTTTTTTTTAAGCTACAACCTCGGTTTTAGATTCTAAGTGTCATTGTAAAGGGGTTTTTCAGTTTTTTTTTTTTTTTGCTACATTGAGCTTCAATGTTAGAAAGTGAATCTAAGAGTTTTTTTTTGTCTGTTGTGTTTATAATAGCACAATGTGGTTTAAGATTGAACTAAGTTCAACAGTTTATTTTATTTTTGTTTAGAATTCTGAACTTTGGTTCAACTTTAAAATTAGATAAAGGGACTTAGACGCACTAGATAACTGCTGTGCTTATAACCTATTCACTATGGGCGGGCTCGGAATATGCGTTGGGTTAAACTTGACACCCTGTAATCCCTTATGTCCAGGATGCAGCCCAAAGAGAATTTCTAATGAGAGTGTGTAAGGCAGTTGTGGTCTAAGAGTTGATATGTTAGGATAACAAGTGATCTCTGTTGTTAAAACTCCAGAGCAGGTTGGGTATTGAAAGCCCTATGATTCCAAAGGAGGGGTTTGACTGAATAGCAGGGAAGGAAGGACACCAATATCCTTGAATAGGAAGTAAGGTTGGCAAACACTTGTAGACCTATCATAATTGGCAATGAGGTAAATGCTCGAAGTTCAGTTCGCTCCAATTTAAGTGCTTGTTTTGATGATCCGTCTTGTTTAGACACCAATTGTCAAGATAAGAAGAGGAATTTCAAACTGTCAGACGCACAGTGTCAATGATAGGTTAGATTTCAGTATTTGATTGTCAACAGTCAATTTTATTAATTTGTTTAAGTGTAACTATTATTTATTTAAGTACAATTAATTTATAGAGTTTGTAAGAGGCATTTCCTTTTTGAGTAGACTAGGACATTAGTCCCTGATTTGCTTTAATTTGATGACTTTATTTGATTTCACATTAGTCCTGGAGATTTGCAATTGTTAGGGTAAATGTTAACATTGACGGTTGAAGTGCTTTGGCTTTTATAGTAGTTTCTAGCTTTAGTTTATGTGCAAGATGCGAATGAAATGTATGAATGGGAAATCTTAGTGAATGTGTCAAGGATAGGAACAATTATACTGTTAGACCAAAGGTGCATTAGAATAGGGTTAGGGAAATTAATAGGTTCGATTTTAATTTTTGATTTCTTTATCTGTTAGGATCGATAGCCTCACAGGACTGTACAACTCTATTGATAGGAAGATATTCGCTCCGTTTTGTTAGGCCTCCTTTTAAAGGAGTATAAGTATAATTTCTTTATTTGGGTAATCAATTACTCTATTTCATTATATCAACTTGAATTCTAAGAATCGTGGATAATGATCATATCCCGATTCTCAGACTGGAAGATTGCGGGAGGTTATGATCAGACCAGAAAGCTTACAAAACTTCCCCTCATTGGAGAGAACGGAGAGGTATCAGGTGAACTTTGTGCTAGGTGGGGGATTTAGTTGCCGGTGTCGCAAGCTAAGTGCATAGCGACAAACCTCGGTTAACCGATCTGACATCGTAGTTTACGACGCCTTAAGCGTGGCTGAGATGAGGGTGATTCAGACGGGAGGTTAGGAAGGATCGGCACGTTGGATGCTCTTCTATATATTGCGCAGCTTGGAACCAATCCTCTATGGACAAACTTGGAACATGTGGTGGGTAAAAGTGAAGTCCCTATAAATCCTTGTTTCTAAGTCAAAGTCTAAAGGGGGTTTCTAATGAGAGTTAACAATTAGAGCGTGTAAGAGACAAGTTACGATTAGACGAGGCGATTCCGTCTACAGATTTTAGGTACCAGTTAGCAAAGTGACAGATGAACTGTCCAGATTCTTTGTGTTTTATATCGCCCCAGGCTAGCAAAAGTTAATCACCTAATTAAAGACTATTGTCTACCATACGTTTAGTTAGAACGAGTTCAAGTCTAAATACCAATTAGTAAGTAGAATTTTTTTTTTCACGAGGATAACTCGTTCTATGTTAAGATAAAGTTTAAATTAGTAGGACACCAAAATAAACTTCAGAGTAGGATGCCAGAACAGGCCAGTATTCCAGATTTGAAGAAGGAGGAAGTTTTAAGGGGGGATTGAATATAAATTTTTTTTCTGGCTGAGAAGTAGCCCAGAATAGTGAGTTTATATATATATATTTTTTTTTTTGAACAAAGAGTCAAAATTACAGAGAGATAATAAGAACCAAAGTGTGAGAAAATATATCGTAAGGTAGAAGTTAGACCTAGGTTGTTAGTCATCATCATTTATTCCTTCGAGGTTAATTTATGTATTTTATTAAAGTGAATTTATTGATTAAAAATATGAGTACGCATTCTATAGATAAGCTAAACAATGTGTAATAGAGGTTAACAACAGTGTTCAACTAAAGACAAAGAGAAGTAAGATTGTCACCCCAGATAGGGTAATTTGGGAATAATCTGGTTTAAAGAATTACTGACTACTAAGATTTCCTTTTTTTTTCCATGGTTAAGAAGGGCGGAGAACACGTCAGACAAACACTCCCAGTGACAAGTTAGTAAGAACAAAATTTTAAGTAATACATGTAATTTTTGAAATACTCGCGAAGTGCCCATGATCCTCAGTGCATATTTATTTATAAAATAAAAGGATTTAAAAGCGCGAATGTTTCTTGTATACATAAAACGAACTTCTACTGTCCTTACTGCGATGAAAAAATATATTGGGAGGGCTTGGCTCATCAGTGGTGAACCCTCCCAGCGGTTTCGCCAATTTAATCCACCAGACCGCTTCTCAGAGCTCTAATACTGTATTGGATCATTCTGCTTTTATATGCTACACTGAAGGATGGAATCTTAGAAATGGCTTTCAAGTAAACTATGGACATAAGCTTATAGGACAGTAGAATTACATTCAAATATTTGCTTCGAGCAATGCTCTTCAGCAAACTATAAAGACAAGGCCAGTTAGAAATAAATTAACTCAAAGCAATAACGCGCCATCTATACATATAAAATAAAAGGATTTAAAAGCGCGAATGTTTCTTGTATACATAAAACGAACTTCTACTGTCCTTACTGCGATGAAAAAATATATTTATTTCTTCGTTATATTATATATTCAATAATACCATTTACCATGTATATTTTTTTTATTATATTCATGTATATTTATATATATAAGGTACAATTTGGATTATAGACGTAAGATGTCGGTACCAAATCCAAACACATGATGTGTGACATTTTGGTAGCAGCGTCGTTACCATCTTCAGACAAGATGCAGTAAATAAGTTTAGCTACAGCATATATATATATTTTGTTTATTTATCATAATGTATCTCCCATATCAACGTTATTTCCTTCCTATATATCATATTCATCCAAATTTTGGCGTATTTATTACCCTGAAATAGTATTTACTCATTTAATATATACCATCCACCATGTATATTTCCTTTCTTATTATAATCAGGTATATTATATATAGATAGAGCACAGTTTGAATTATAGACTATAAAATCAAGATAACGAGGCCGATTCTAAAATAAATAGATAGTGTGTGACATTTCGGTACCAGCGTTGTTACCATCTTCAGACTAATGTACTGAATAAAAAAAGGTTTAACCACAGCTTATATATTTATTTGTTTATCATTGTATATCCTATATATATCAAGTCATTTCCTTTCTACGTATAGCATATATTCATTTGAATTTTTTTAACATAGCATTGTGGTTTTTGAGACTAAAGGTAATCGTGATAACGCGTCTGTGCATTGCCATTATCATCAGTTTTTCGAAACTCCACAGTGTATTTAAATGCAGATAATTTTGAAGACCACCTCTTAATTCTTGATGCAGCACATATGGGGATCGGTTTCTGGGGTGAAAAAATGTGCATTAAAGGTCGGTTGTCTGTGATCAACACAAATTCACGTCCCAATAGATATTGTCGGAATATCTTCATCTACAACTATCAACCGCAAATCTTGATTTGCCTCCTTCACAAAAACTCTTCTCTCACCAATAATTTTTATTGGGTTTCCGCAAAAGGACCTCAATCTTAAATAAGATGGAGACAATTTACCATCTTTCCAGTATTTTTCATAAATTGTTTTCGGTATCAGTGTGACGGGACTTCCTGTGTCCACCACAAAACACAACTGATACTCGTCAACATGTAGATTTATTTTTGCATCAGTATCACCTTGTACCAAATAAATTAATTCGTCCTGCGCATATCTGCAGTCTGGCACTGATTTACCCGTTTTGCACACCCTGCTCAAATGTCCAATTCTCTTGCATTTAAAACAAGATTTTGTTTTATGTGGACATGCAGGTGCCAGGTGAGAGTTTTTTTCTCCGCATCGGAAACAAATTGTCTCCCTTCTTTGCATACCGGGCCCATGCTGCCATCCTCTACGAGCTTCATTCTTTCTATTTCCTCCCGGAACAATATCCATCTTAGCCACTAGTCCATCCTGCAGCTCCTTAGCATTTTGTTCAGCTAGCTCAAACGAGACTGCTATAGAAAATACCCTGTCCAAGGTGACATCGTCATCCTCCTGTAACAATTTCTTCTGAAGGCTTTCCGATTTTATACCAGCCACAAAACGGTCTCGTAACATGACCTCCAACATTTCACCAAAGGTGCAATCCATAGCCAAATGCCGGAGCTCACGCAGGTATTCTGAGACGGATTCATTTTCGAGTTGTATTCTCTTCAAGAACCTGCATCGTTGAGGAATCACCTTCTTTCTTGGAGCTAGATGTAGTTTTATTCTTTGTATTAACCGTTCATACGGCTGTTCTTTCATGGTACTCGGGAAAAACAAATCATTGCCCAGCTTCAACATTTCCGAATCCAGAAGAGAAACAAAGATGGGCATTCTTTTTCCCTCTTCCAATGCATTTGCCTCAAAAGCTGCTTCGAACCTCTGAACGAAAATCTCAAAGGATTCTTCTCCTGGCCTGAAGAAACAGAACGGTACAATTATTGGACATCCAGACATACTGTTTGCTTCTCGTCCGCCTTATATTTCTGTTTTCCTCCACCTGTGAAAGAGCACTTGAAACGGTTCCCACACACTCGTCGCCAGTTGTTGTGTCGCCTCCCAGTAGTAGTCACGACACGCAGCCTATATTTGCTGGTCAATTTCTGTTTAATTGCACCGTTAATGTTCTATATATACAAATATATATTTACATATTAATAATAAAAAAACATGCAAAGTACATACAGATATTTAACAATTTACATACACAACAGATGTGTTTTAGGAATTGGACATATCTACATTTTACACGCACAATTCCTTGGCGCCCATATGATTATGTTAATCTAGGACGGTCTAAGGGTCTGTTTGTACAGAATCTGGGTCTAGACCACTTCCCCATCCCCACCTATAGGGGCTGCGGCTGGGAACGTGTGGATTCACCTCACATCTGGGCCAAACCCTCTGGCATACAGACAGCGAAAGATGGGCTTAGTATTTTGCCCATTAAATGGTGAGATAAGATTTCCTTTCAATTTTACGATGAGTTAACCTGTCCTAGGTTCCATGGCCCGTTTGTTTCCCCTTTGCCTGAGTGTCGGTGATTGCATATACTGGTATCGTAAAAAAATGCATTTCTTCCAAAATCATATTTATCAAAGAGCATGAACAGATCTGAATTGGAATAAACACATTTTTTCACTCTGGCAGGGGAGGAATTGTTGGGCCAGATTTTCACAAAAACAGACCCAACACAATGATGTAAACATTTACATCATATATGCACAGTGTCTTGCCGAAGTGTTTGGTGTCCAGATGGAGATCCCACAACGATGGCCGACGGTGCTCTAAAGGTCAAAGCAGGGGAGGACGCCCAATCGGAGGTGACACTGGTGGTACCGTGACCAAGATACCGGCCGACCCTCCACAGAAGGACAACAACGAGGCGGATTGGAAAATGAAGAACTGGAAGCAACCCTGGGCGTGTACTCCAAGACCCGCTGTAGAAAGATGGAGAATTCCCCAACGAGGAATCTCAACGATGCTTTTAAGACCAAAGCCGGGGAAGATGCCCAGCTGGAGATTGTTTGGTGTTTATATTTTGATAATTAAGAATATGATTTGTATAAATTGTTTATTATACTTTAAACTGATATTTTTACATCAACACGTTGTTTACATTTTTCATGTGATTATTATTGTTTATAATGATGATATATATTCATTTACAGATTAATAGAATATATATATATTTAGTCCCAAACATCTCCCTATTTTTTTAAACAAAAAGATAGTGTATATGAGATAATAGCTATATAACTAATGTGTGTATAAAAGAGATATAAGAGAGTAAATAATGACTTAAGTGTCCAGAACATAGTCGCTGTATCTTGATGGTGTTCGGATTGGTCGACCAGATCTTGTCCTCCGTGGGCCTGAGTCGGTGGAACGGGGTGCTTCCATTGAAGTGGAGGATTCACAGATCGGATCTACTTTATTTTTATTTGGCTCAAAATCTTCACCCTGTGGGTTTTGATCCGTGTACTCTTCATTAAGGTTTAAGCCTGATGGTAAAGTTCTGTCTCTTCTATTTCTTCTGTATTCATGATTATCAACTTCAACTATATACGATCGAGGATCTTGGGCAGAGATGCATTTACCCATCCTCCACTTATCCTTTTCTTTCAATTTGACACTTATACTTTGTCCTGGGTTCAATTTGGTTAAGTCCCTTGCCTGTTTATCATATAGATTTTTCATTTCTGTTTTTCTTTTTCTATTTTTTCATAAACATTAAGTTGAACTTCTGGTTTTAACAAGTTTTTATGAATAGGAATCAGGGTTTGTGTTCTCCTGGAAATAAGAGCCTGGTTTGGGCTGAATCCAAGATCTTTTAATGGGGTGTTCCGCCATTCTAGAATGGCAAGCCACAAATCTTCTTGCTAATGTTTAGCTTTTTTAACAAGCATCTTTGCAGATTTGACTGCTGACTCCGCCTTGTCATTTGATTGACTATGATACGGTGATCTGGTAATTTGCACTATTTTCCATGTTTTTAGAAATTTTTGAAATTCACAGCTAATGAATTGCGGTCCGTTATCTGTTATTAGTGTTTCAGGTATTCCATGTCGGCTGAAATTCTTTTACAGCATTCGATTATGGATTCTGAAGTAGTATGTTCTAGTATATCTAGTTCCCAAAAGCTGGAATAATAATCTACAGTGATAAGAGTTTGTGTCGTCTCTACTGAGAAAATATCCATTCCGATTTTATTCCATGGTAAAATGGGAGTTTCATGGCACAAAAAGGTTTCTTTTGTTTGGTTTGGCTGATATGCTAGACAGGCCTTGCACTTCTCAACTGTTTCTTTTATAGATTGATTCATCCCGGGCCAAAAAATTGCTTGTCGAGCTTTGGCCAGCGATGCTGCTACTCCATGATGGCTGGCGTGAACTCGGTTGAGTAGCTCTGATCGTAATCTTTTTGGTATTATTACTTTTTGTCCTTTGTAAATTATCCCATCTTGTTCGGTCAGTTCATCTCTAAATTTCCAATATTCCATGGCCTCCCTAGGAACTTTATATTTGCTTTTAGGCCACCCTTTTCTGATTAGGTTGACAAGCACTTGCATTGTTTGATCTTTACAATTCTGTTGTCTTATTTGTTCTGCCGTTGCTGTCGAGATATTAACAAATTCAATCAATTTTATATTTTCAATTTCTTGATATATGCTTTTGTCATCATTTAGATATACTTCAAAATTAAGCTCATTTCTATCACCTGTCTTCATTAGATATTTCCTTGACAGACAATCTGATATATACATTTGCTTTCCAGGTTTATACTTGACCTCTAAATTATATCGCTGCAATCTTAGAAGCATTCTTTGTAATCTTTTTGGAACTTGGTGAATATACATTTTAAATATATTCTCAAGAGGTTTATGATCTGTCTCTATATGAACCTTGGTGCCTCCTGCAATGTATTGATAGAAATGTTCACAGGCAAATACTATTGATAGACACTCTTTTTCAATTTGAGCGTATCGAGTTTCTGTGTTTGTTAATGCTTTCGATGCATATGCAACAGGCTGTTCTTCTTGTAAGAGAACTGCTCCTAGACCTTTGTCACTGGCATCACTTTGTATTGTCACAGGCAGACTTGGATCGAAATATTTTAGCACGGGAGCTTGAGTAACCAGTTCTTTTGATAACATAAATGCCTGTTCTTGAGGCTCACTCCAACTCCATGACATGCACTTTTGAGTTAAAACTCTCAGTGGTTGTACAACCTAATCAGAAAAGGGTGGCCTAAAAGCAAATATAAAGTTCCTAGGGAGGCCATGGAATATTGGAAATTTAGAGATTAACTGACCGAACAAGATGGGATAATTTACAAAGGACAAAAAGTAATAATACCAAAAACATTACGATCAGAGCTACTCAACCGAGTTCACGCCAGCCATCATGGAGTAGCAGCATCGCTGGCCAAAGCTCGACAAGCAATTTTTTTCTGACTCTATTATCTTTGATTCCCAATACTATTCTATCTCTGATTAGGTCTTCTGTTAGTATATCATATTCACAAGAGCTAGCTAGTCCTCTTAATCGATTTGTGTAGCTATCAATACCTTCGTTTTCTTCTTGATTCGATGTATTAAAAATATACCGTTCGTATATGACATTCTTTTGTGGAGTAAAATGGTTATTCAATGCTTCAATAATCTTAGGTAGGCTATTCTTTTCATCTTCTTTCAAGTCCAGATTCAAAAATACGTTGAAGCAATCTTTTCCAATGAGTGATAGGAATGTTGCTCTTATAACATTATTATCTTTCTTATTTAATTCAGTAGCCACCTGATAATTGTCCCATTGGCTTTTAAAAAACCTCCAATTTTCTGCCGCCTGGCTATTTATTAATATTGGTGCTGGTACAGGAATATTTGACATCTTAAACTATTTTATTTTATATTAGACATTAAAATATATAGATATTACGAGATATAGTGTTACTCAAAAGATTAGAAAATTATTATTATATAAAAATGTAACTTTACATTTCCAAAATCAAAATTTTCAAACAATCAAATTCGAATATTAGTACTCACGCGCATTCGACAAACTACGTAATTCGCACCAATATTTTATAATTTGAAAATAACCACTTCTGACACCATGTTTGGTGTTTATATTTTGATAATTAAGAATATGATTTGTATAAATTGTTTATTATACTTTAAACTGATATTTTTACATCAACACGTTGTTTATATTTTTCATGTGATTATTATTGTTTATAATGATGATATATATTTATTTACAGTGTTGGGCCAGATTTTCCACAAAATAGACCCAACAATGATGTAAACATTTACATCATATATATACACAGTGTCTTGCCGAAAGTGTTTGGTGTCCAGATGGAGATCCCACCACGGTGGCCGACGGTGCTCTAAAGGTCGAAGCAGAGGAGGACGCCCAATCGGAGGTGATACTGGTGGCACCGTGACCAAGATACCGGCCAACCCTCCACAGAAGGGCAACAACGAAGCGGATTGGAAAATGAAGGACTAGAAGCAACCCTGGGCGTGTACCCCAAGACCCGCTGTAGAAAGATGGAGAATTCCCCGACGAGGAACCTCAACGATGCTCTTAAGTTCAGAAAGCTGGAGATGACACCTATGCCTCTAAAGTCCAGAAAGGTAGAGATGACACATATGCCTTTAAAGACCAGTAGCCGGGGATGACACGGGTCCTGCCCAAGGATCCAGAAGCCCATTGCAGAGAGGTCCAGAGGAGGATATACAAACCTTGTAAATATGAAAATAGATGAATTCGTCAATCACCCTTTCATATGCAATGAAACGTCCAAAATCATATTACCTTTAGGGAAATTTCAAGTCCATTCTTTATTCTAAAATGAATAAAACCAATTAAATACATACCCAGATCAATTTTATTATTATCTCAAACTTTCTTATAATAAGAAGGAGTCTAATTTCGAATTTCTTAAAGAAGAAATTACTTTAAGTTTAAAGAAAAAAATTTTATATTTTATTATCCTTATTTTTATCAATTTTTTTATTATCTCAAACTTTTCTTTTAAAAAGAAGAAGTTTAATTTCGAATTTCTTAAAGAAGAAATTACTTTAAATTTAAAGAAAAATTTTTATATTTTATTATCCTTATTTTTATCAATTTTTTTATTATCTCAAACTTTTCTTTTAAAAGGAAGAAGTTTAATTTCGAATCTCTTAAAGGAGAAATTATTTTAAATTTAAAGAAAAAAAAAATTTTATATTTTATTATCCTTATTATTATTTTTAAATATTCTTTTATAAAAGAATATTTTCTTTATTACTATTATTTTTTTTAATAAATATTCTAAGAATATTAAAGTAATTATTTTTTTTTACTCTGTAGGAAGAGGACGATATACCTCGGGGCGTTGTTTGAAAACAACGTTGAGCGGGGCGACGTACGAAATGGATCTACTCGGGAGGGAACGCCGGTATCCGGGAGAAACGGTATGTTAACATCTTCTCTACTAATTTAAGGTTTATTTAATATGTCAAAGAGACATATTTTAGCTTACTTTAATAGGCAAGAAAAATTCATATTTTGTCCTTTGCATGAAGTCTTAGTGTTTAGTAAAGAAATAGATTTTATGTTCATTTAGTACTACCTACAAACGAAAGTTTGTAAGAAAATCTGCCAAGGTAGAACAAGGGGTCATACCCCATTATGTTTTTATTTGGTATGTTTGCCAATTATGGCATGTTTTATATGTTGAGAAAAGCATATCCATGTTTCTAATAGAAAAAAAAATTCATTCTTGCTTGAAATCCTTAAACAAAATTTTTGTCCATGTAAAATTGCCCATAAGATGAAATGTTGTAAATTCACCGAGTTGAATAAAATTTAATGCTTTAATATCTTAAAGTGTTCTGGTAATATTTTTTTTATCCTTAATCAAAATACAAAACAGGTGTGTATCCTTGGTGTGTGATATATTTCTTTTGTGTATGTATCTAGGTTTAATCCAAGTTGGTATACAATTACAAATACTATTATTACTGAGCTAGGTCGGGCACGAAGTTGGAATGTTCTTAAATAGGACATTAAAAAAATGTCCCAACATTTTGGCGCCTTACAACGTGAGGCAGAGTCTCCCGAAAATCTCAAATTTTAATAAAATTAAAATTTGTGAAAAGTAGGCCTACAAAACCCCTGAGATTAAGAAAATTCGTATCACCGCATATTTTAATTTCGAAAAATAACTCAAGTTTAAAATTAAAAAAAAACGCGTACCATATTTATACACCTCTTTATGAATTTTGCTGAATAATTGTTAGTATATAAAAAATTACGTTAGGCTTAAAATAAAACGTTAGTCTTAAGGATATAAAAACGCACGCCATATCTATGCACTTCTTTATGAACATGATAAGTTAAAATTTTTATTTTTAAGAAAGTCACTGGTTTTTTTTTTTTTCAATACAACATTAAAGTTTTTACAATTATTTACCGCTAAGACCTTAAAATACAGACGAAAATTTTTAAATTTTTATTATTTCTCTATGTATTCAGAATCACCGTTATCTGTTCGCGTGTGTCATTTTCTATCTTTTATTCAAAAAGATGTATAATGTCTAAAATTTAGTTCACTTTAGTGTATTTTTCATGTTTTAGAGCGAACTTTGCAATATTCAAAATATACGTTACAATGACGCACAACCATGATAAGTTAAAATTTTTATTTTTTAGAAAGTCACTGGTTTTTTTTTTCAATGCAACATTAAAGTTTTTTTTTACGATTATTTACCGCTAAGACCTTAAAATACAGACGAAATTTTTTAAATTTTTATTATTTCTCTATGTATTTAGAATCACTGTTATCTGTTCGCGTGTGTCATTTTCTTTCTTTTATTCAAAAAGATGTATAATGTCTAAAATTTAGTTCACTTTAGTGTATTTTTCATGTTTTAGAGCGAACTTTGCAATATTCAAAATATACGTTACAATGACGCACAACCATGATAAGTTAAATTTCTTATTTTTTTAGAAAGTCACTGGTTTTTTCAATGCAACATTAAAGTTTTTACGATTATTTACCGCTAAGACCTTAAAATACAGACGAAAATTTTTAAATTTTTATTATTTCTCTATGTATTCAGAATCACCGTTATCTGTTCGCGTGTGTCATTTTCTTTCTTTCATTCAAAAAGATGTTTATTGTCTAAAATTTAGTTCACTTTAGTGTATTTTTTTTTTTTGTTTCAAAGCGAGGATTGGATCGAAAACAATGTTTTGCGCGTGAAAAACTCATGCTTTAGTCTATTTTCTGAATATTTTTTTTTCTTAAAAGATATTAGGACGCGAGCTTAGGCCTAAAAACAATGCCTTCCTCGAACCCTAGAATTTCCCACAGGCTCCAAATTTAGGACCTTTCCCCCCTCCAGGAACATATGTGAAGAGGGGAACACGTGTGCAAAGGGTATGGAAATAGAGGTATTCTGGGGACCACACATGTAAAACACATGTGTTCACAATAGCAGGGAAGGAGAAAACAACTAAGAGTTCAGTTGACTCCCAGCATCTGAATTGAAAAGGTCGGTTTTTTGCTACCTCTTCCCACAATTGTGGGAAGACTTCCCCTCTTGAATATTCCATCTTCTTTTAGTTTTTCACCATTATCTTTTAAATTGTTAGATCAATACGACTTATTTTATTATATATCAAGGTTTAATAATTTTATTTTTCAATTATTTTTTTTATCCAACAAAATGATTCCGCTTGATAAGTCTGAGGATATTTTGAATTTTATTAATGCCATTGTACTCTTAGTTCTCTCTTATCTTTACGATATTTAGCGTTATCAATATAAATATAAAGATTTGAAGCCTTTATTTTCTTATCTAATTTAAAAGAAAATGTGCATATGTCACGCGATTTATTTTAATTTTATATATGTTTCCATTTATTTTTTTTCTTTTTTACTAAGTGACTCCATACTGATTTTCTTTCTTTGTTTGATAGTATGATTGTTTATCTCTCTTATTTTTATTTTATCCTGAGAATGTTTAGATTTTATTAAATTAGACGCAATTTCGCTAGCCATTATTAAGCGTAAGTTCCTCTTTTGTGATAGTTCAATTGTTTATTTTTTTATTTTCTTTTGTCCTTATACGAACGTAATGTTCAGACTTAAGTGTCCGCTCCGATTTTCAATTGTAGACGCGTTTAGTCATGCTTTCCCATAGACCTCTATATTAATTTGTTTTATGTAACGATCATTTTTATATGTAACAGTCAGTATAAATTCCCGGTAGTGTACACGAAATAAAACAGTATTTTGTTTTTTTTTTATTTTGCTAACTTTATATAAATGTGCATTTTTTTCTTTTTAAGATTTAACCCCCCGATATTTGGACAAGCGTATTTCTATTAATTTTTATGATAGCATAGTGGTAGTTTGCTTGCTTCTTTGGGTCGTTGAATTTCGCCATCCCTTTTTTTTCCCAATATGGTATAATTTACAATATTTGCTTACATGTCGGTACAGCCACGGTAAAATTTCAACATGGCGGATCAAGGACGCGTTTAGTCATGCTTTCCCATAGACCTCTATATTAATTTGTTTTATGTAACGATCATTTTTATATGTAACAGTCAGTATAAATTCCCGGTAGTGTACACGAAATAAAACAGTATTTTGGTTTTTTTTATTTTTGCTAACTTCATATGAATGTGCATTTTTCTTTTTAAGATTTAACCCCCCGATATTTAGACGGGCGTATTTCTATTGATTTTTTACGATAGCATAGTAATAGTTTGCTTGCTTCTTTAAGTCGTTGAATTTCGCCATCCTTTTTATCCCAATATGGTATAATTTACAATATTTGCTTACATGTCGGTACAATCACGATAAAATTCCAAAATGGCGGCCAATGGGACGCGTACAACATCCGACTTTCAGCTCATGTTACTTCCAATTTTATGGCTAATAACTATATTTATTTAGTCTTATTTACCACAAGTCTAATCATTAAAGTGATAAAGCAGTATAAATTTATTTATATATTTTACCAGCTTTTAATGTTTATGCATTAATTTTTTTTAACATAACCTTCCCCACAATTAATCTAGCATATTTCGATTTATATTGTACGGAATTGGTATGCATAGAGACGCCCCCCCCCCCCCCCCCCCCCCCCATATTCAGTATATTCTTTTAGTTTTAAACGATGGAATGTTCCATAAATAACATTGTTATTGAGTATTATACAAATAATCCACATGTCATCTTTAAGATAATTTTTTTTTTTTTTCTCAGTAACCCATATCGTGATTCTTTCTATCTAGTTATCGCAAATATTTACTTATCGCGCTTTAGATTATTATGAAAAACGGCATGTTTATCTCTCAGATTTTCTTGTTGATTCGAAGGGCGTATACCCCCCCCCCCAGGACAAATGTTTAATTTCATCGCCTCCTTTTTTTTAAAGTATTTAGATTATAAAAAAATTGGTCAACTGTATTCATAATATTTACTGGGTCTTTATCCCTTTGGTACTTGTAAGCAAATTCCGTCTAATATTTAATTATATATCTAGTTTATAGCAACATTTCATTGCAAACACTTGAGTACCAGTACCACGATAACCCGGGTTGTTTTCCTAGTTAATATAATCCTTCGAGTGTAGAATTCCGACACCTTTCCACTTTTTTTTTTTTTTTTGGTACAACCTACGATATAGGCATTTGCGTGATGGTACAGTCACGATAAAATTCAACATGTCATAATTAAGATTTACCTTTTTCCTTTTTATGAAATTTCCAACGATTCTGTCCACTTCCCTGAAGCACCTTTCCTAGAATGAGGACGAATAAAGACATCATTGTCAGCATCTAATTACAATAAATAACCACCAGCAGAAGGTCTGCTCAGATACGAATTTAAGCCCATGTATATTTAGCATTTTCTTTCTTTACTAACGGGAGAAAGATTGCTTTGTCAGGGCAAATGTAAGAGAATATATATCAACAAAAGTCATGGTATTCTGATGGTATGGGTTTGAGCATCTCCTTTTAATAAAACCCACTCCCCATTGAGAAAACGAGAGAGATATTCCAATAGTGTTGATTCAATATATAAAATTTCAGATTTCTTTTATAATTATCTTATTTTATAGAGGCAAGCTCCGATTACGCTCATGAATCAGATATGTGGTTTCTTTCAAAGATAATAGTGTTTAGATATAGTTTTTTTTTTTCATAAAAGATCTGGGCAGTCTAGATCCTGGAGTTAGAGAGGAAATCTAGATAAGGTGGCTCAATCCACTCAACGCAGATAACTCCAGTGATTAATTAAGACAATTCTAACTAACAGGGTGTTCAAAAAGGCAGAACTTTAAGGAATTAGTCACGTCAAAGACAATGTTTGCGCGGGGGTCTAGGAGTAATGATGAAAAAGGATTACAGCGATCCAACTAATAACAGTTGAATAAATAAAATAAATGGATACCATATTGAATAATAATGCCAGTGGGAGCAGATACCACTGTAGTATATGTAAGCTTTTTTTTTTTTAACCATACATGAGTTTAACAAGAGACTGACGCCTTAAAGTGGCCTTCTCATTGGGATTGATTGAAGTTGCTGCTGATTAGGAGAAGTGTAGTGTGTCAGGCCAGTGTATTAAGAAGAAATGGAGAAGACAGTTGAACTAATAAAATTAACTAAGATACAAGAATAAGATTCCTACTTGGTTCCAGTTAATTTCAATTACCGCGATGAGACGGTATTATAAGTCGGGAGAAAGTTGATTTGGTCGCATAAGGGATGGCCTCCTGGACGTGACAAAGATCACCATTGATATCTTATTGAATGCCGGACGGGATTCGCGTGTAACAGCCAATAGACCAAGTATCACCCTAAAGTACCTGGGTGGCGATGAGAGAGACGGCATAGTCTATACTCAACGATATACACTGGTCAAATGTACGATTCCTTCCACATCAATGTTTTGACAACCACTTCATTCTGAAAGGAGCAACGAGTTCTAACCCTAATGTTAAGGTCCTTTGGAGCGGCATCTCCTGTTGCATAAAGTAAAGACGCATGACAACAAATTTACCTAGATCAACTGTTACCAGATAAACACTTATGGTCTACTAGAAGGGCTCCATTCATCAGCATGAACATGTCTTAGATGAACGACTTAATTCTATAAGCTACTACCCTGTGAGTTAAGAGTTGTCAACAATGTTAAGAACTTCCTTTTTGGGAGGTGAGGAACTGCATAGTCTGATTCAACCAGAGTGCAATATTTATAAGATCGTACCAAGTCATAGTTAGCATCTAGAAACTTCAATTCTGTGAGAGGCTTGCATAATTTCTTGAAGGGGATATTGTTCAGCAAAGTGTAGGACAGCCGACTTTTGTACATATATATCTCTGCTTTTCCATGATAAGGTTGCCCTATCTCGCATGGAGGGAGACAATACTAAAAGAAGAGTGACTTGTCAAATCCCCAATAACTACAGTAATGTTTACTGACCGGTCTAGACAGGATCTCTAAGACCGCCGAGATAAGCTTATCTCTTGAAAGGGGGGAGGCCAAAGGGAGACAGAATAGGAGGAAATTTCATGCTTGCAAATAGGAGGGTAGGTCGTCAGCTTTGATAAGAAGTGACAGGGGAGGAGAAGATTCCCAGAAAGGACTCCCGAGATATCAAAGTAGACTAGAGTAATATTGGGATTTGTTCCCGATGACGGGTTTCGAGGAGACTTCAGAGGGATGAAAGAGAGTTGAATAGCGTAAAGAGATGATGGAAAGGCGTTGAAAGAGTGAGGAAAAGGCGTTAAAATGTGTTAAAAGCGATGAAAGAGAGTTGAATGGCGTTAAGATAGAAAGGTATTAAAAGAGTGTTAAAATGGTGTTGAAAGAAAGAAGTATTAGGAAGATGTCGAAGCATGTCGAAATTCGACAGAGAGAAAGTGTTGAAAGATGCGGAAAGATGTTGAAAAGAGTTGAGAGGTGACGAAAAGGGTGGAAATCGAGATAGAAAGGTGTTAAAAGAGTGTTAAATGGTGTTGAAAGAAAGAAGTATTAGGAAGATGTCGAAGCATGTCGAAAACCGACAGAGAGAATTGTAGAAAGATATGGAAAGATGTTGAAAGAGAAAGAATTGAAGAAAGTTGATAAAGAGTTTGTAAATAGAAGATAAAGGTTGATAGGAGAAGGTGCGCTCAATGTTTAAAGAGTAGTTGTTGACTGCACTATTGCCAAGATAGAACAATTTTTGACTCTTCGCCATGTAGTGTTAATGGATAATTCGTTCTAGCCTAGTGGCCAATATTTGTAAATAGTACAAAATATGCACTGGGAGTTTGTATAAGCTAATTTGTCTAAAGTTTAGTAACTGTATGCATTAATATATATGTATAAGTCCATATTAGTTGTAATGTTAGGTTATATTAAATAACAAATATGTATTCCTTCTTCTTTTTGAGAAGCCAGAATTTCCTTAAAGGGTTTTCAGTTTTTTTTTCTCTGGCTACAATTTTTGTTTTAGTGTTGGTATATGATTTTAAAGAGTTACTCAGTTACTTTTCTTTTTTAAACAACGCTTCGTTCTTAGTGATAGGCTGTGATTTAAAGAGTTTTCAGCTTCCTTTTATTTTTAAGCTACGAGTTTGTTTTAGTGTTGTAATGAATCTTAAAGTTTCAGTTTTTCTTTTTGTTTTAAGCTACATATTTGTCTTAAGTGTCAGGATGAATTTTAGGGAGTTTTCAGTTTTCTTTTATTTTAAGCCACAATGTGTGCTTTAGTCATAAATGATCATTGTAAAGGGTTTCAGTTTCTTTCAGTTTTCTTTTTTAAGGCTACAACCTTGTGTTAGTGTTAAATGTTCATTGTAAGGAGTTTTCAGTTTTTTTTTTAATGAAGATGCTATTCTGTATTAATAGCAGACTGTGATTTAAGACTTAAGTTCAGCAGTTTACTTTGTTTTAATTTTTTTATTTAAGGTTCTGAACTTTGGTTCAATTTTAAAATTAGATAAAGGGACTTAGACGCACTAGATAACTGCTGTGCTTGTAACCTATTCACTTTGGGCGGGCTCGGAATATGCGTTGGGTTAAAACTTGACACCCTGTAATCCCTTATGTCCAGGATGCAGCCCAAAGAGAATTTCTAATGAGAGTGTGTAAGGCAGTTGTGGTCTAAGAGTTGATATGTCAGGATAACAAGTGACCCCTGTTGTTAAACTCCAGAGCGGGTTGGGTATTGAAAGCCCTACGATTCCAAAGGAGGGGTTTGACTGAATAGCAGGGAAGGGAAGACGCCAATAACCTTATATGGGAAGTAGGGTTGGCAAACACTTGTAGATCTATCATGATTTGGCAATGAGGTAAATGCTCGAAGTTCGGTTCGCTCCAGTTTAAGTGCTAGTTTTGATGATTCGCTTGTTTAGACACCAAGTGTCAAGATAAGAAGATTTTCAAACTATTAGACGCACAGTTTTAATGATAGGTTAGATTTCAGATTTGATTGTTGACAATCAACATATTTTGACTTATTTATCTACTTAAATATAGATTGTGGTATTCCACTTAGGAAGAACTAGTTTAAGAAATTATGAGACGTTTCTAATCAGTAGAAACTCTGACTTTATTATTCTCTTCACCTATATATATACATCGCGCTACTTGCGGTCATGCAAATATATTCACCTATCATAAGAAAAAACATGTAAAATATATAAAACAAAACAATTCTATGCAAATATGTCGAGGTATGCGACAGACTCCCCCTCCATGACCTCTCATCACTCCTGTGATGAGACTCTTTTGAAGGTCTCTTATTTCGTTGAAGATCTGAAGGCCCAGAGGTATCGTCTGAAGGCTTAGAGGTATGGTCTGCAGGCCTAGAGGTATCGTCTGCAGGTCTAGAGGTATCGTTTGCAGACCTAGAGGTATCGTTTGCAGACCTAGAGGTATCGTTTGCAGACCTAGAGGTATCGTCTGCAGGTCTAGAGGTATCGTTTGCAGGCCCAGAGGTATCGTCTGCAGGTCCAGAGGTATCGTCTGCAGGTCTAGAGGCATCGTCTGCAGGTTTAGAACAGTCATAGGGTTGGATGTACTTGCTGGCCTGAGGAGCTTTCTTCAAGACAACTAGCCAGAGATATGGGACTCCCGACTCATCCAAGTCTTCAGTTTCCGAATGAGATCTTTGACTTTCTTCGGCGGAAATCTGCGTTGATGTCTCCTCAATGGATTCAGTATGCACTTCACAAGCAGAGTTAAATTCTCGTATTTCATTATGGGTCCAAATTAGCTGAGGAACATTCTCGTAAAAAACATTCGGATTAGGATCATCATTCTCTACAAGTCGGGATATCTCAAAATCAGTCAACTTGGCAATGCAGTTGTTGGTTGGGATTTCATAATTCTCTCCTCCATATTCAGGATGAAAAAAGACAAAATGAGATAAATTCACATCATGCAAATCCAAACGTTTTAGTGCTTCTCTAGTCTGGTCACACCACATCATACTACGATCGTGCTTGAAAACATGGTGGTAGAAAACAGAAGGTTCGTCTTCATTGCCAACGAATAACATGGGATTAGTCCAATTAGGAATCATGTCATATAAATGTCCTATAGATGTTGGTGTCCTATAGATGTTGAATTAAACCCTCATACAGTTGTAGACATGTAGTTACTCTTGGCAGTTCAGGTAGTGTTGCACGAAGTTCCAAACTCATATTTATCATTTCAAAGTAGAGTCCACTCAGCATAAATAGATTCTTTCTTGAATACTCATTTGAACATGGTCTCTTTCCATATTAACTAATCATCGTTTGTCTATAATCTATATCCTTAATACACCTGGTATTCCCAAAATCGATTACTTTAGCAATATATCCAAGAGTTGGGATTTTAATCTTTTTTGAAGCTACTTCATATTTGATTAGTTTCTCTTCTGTCTCCGCAACTAGAACATTGTTAATATGAAAATCATCATGTAAAAGTTCTATTTCCTCTTCACCAATTGCAAAAACTATACAAATCTGGCGAAATAATACTAATAAATCCTCACATGAAAATCTCGATTTGATAGCCGTTTCGAGAGTTATTCCTCCATATTCCATTAAGAAAACAAAATAATTTTTTCGTTCTCCTTCACAATAGTAAGGCCATGGTTTTCCTTTTTCAAAGATATTTTTGAGAAGCCTAAACGTCTTCTCAGTATCTTTAACAAGCATAAAGGAATATGGATAACATAAATTGATCTGACCATTTTTTAGGGTTCTTAAAGAATTGTAGATGGCCAATTTATTTCGTAAATCATCAATGTCATATTCCTCAAATTCTTCAGTAGTAGATTGTCCCCATGAACGTCTTTTAAGATTCAATCGTCCAATTCTATAAATAGTTGAAAACCTGTCGCTTGATAAGACTTCACCATAGCAAATACATTGGACACCTTTTCCTACATATTTCATTCTTTTTCCTTCGAAAAAATCAGCGAAGGTTACAAAAGCATTATGTACAGATGCTGTTAGCAATTCCTCAAGTCCTTCAGTTTCTCTTCTGAATCCACTTTCTATCTCTGAAATTTGCATCATTCCAATGTCGTATTTATCAAGCATACTTTTTTGCATCTGGCTGAATTCTTTAGCATAAATCCAAACTTTTTGGCAGCGTGTTAATTTCCTTAATACCTTTAAAATTAACAAACGACATCTTACGTGATTGCATTTATCGAAATCACCTATTCCTAATTTCATATTTCTTTTTTCACCGCTTGTTTGAAACGAATAGATTCCTTTTTTGAGAGTTTCCAATAGAGTATCGTAACAAGGTAGCTCTCTCAAAGCTTCTTCGCCGGTACCAGGCTTTGGTTCTTTTTTGCAAGTACCAGACTGGGTGTCAGGGACATCAATAATGCAATCGGAAATTTCTTCTGTATTCTCTGAATCTTTGTCAATTTCCCCAGCTTGAGTGAAAGTGGCACCATCAAGATCACAGAGTCCTGCATTATCTGCATCAATACCAGCAATAACATCCTCTTTCGTAAGAGACTCTGCACTTTCAGTTTCTATAACTGACTTTTTATCAACTTGAGCTTTTTCACTTTCTTCAACTTCAACATAATTTTTTTCAACTTCAGCCTTTTCACTTTCATCTGCTTCAACGGATTTTTTCTCAACTTCGGCTTTTTCACTTTCTTCAACAACAGACTTTTTTTCAACGTCAGCCTTTTCACTTTCATCTGCTTCAACGGATTTTTTCTCAACTTCGGAAAGTAAGTCCATGATCAAACGTTGCTGCTTCACCATCGTCCTGATTTCAGATTTTTCAAGACTTCTTAGAGACTCAATATTTGCCTCTTCTTTCTCTTCTTCTTCGTCTACCTCTTCAACAACTAAATATTTGAGATATTCTTTTTGTTCATAGTAATCCTCTTCGCTGAGATATTCTTCTTTCTCTTTTCCACAAAGAATGCTCATCATCAAGCTTTGTTGCTCCACCATTTCCCTGAGGAGACTTTCATTTTCTTCAACAACAGACTTTTTTTCAACGTCAGCCTTTTCACTTTCATCTGCTTCAACGAATTTTTTCTCAACTTCGGCTTTTTCACTTTCTTCAACAACAGACCTTTTTTCAACGTCAGCCTTTTCACTTTCATCTGCTTCAACGGATTTTTTCTCAACTTCGGAAAGTAAGTCCATGATCAAACGTTGCTGCTTCACCATCGTCCTGATTTCAGATTTTTCAAGACTTCTTAGAGACTCAATATTTGCCTCTTCTTTCTCTTCTTCTTCGTCTACCTCTTCAACAACTAAATATTTGAGATATTCTTTTTGTTCATAGTAATCCTCTTCGCTGAGATATTCTTCTTTCTCTTTTCCACAAAGAATGCTCATCATCAAGCTTTGTTGCTCCACCATTTCCCTGAGGAGACTTTCCATGGTCGATCCTGTTCGGGGCTGCGCCATTTGTGGTATTCCACTTAGGAAGAACTAGTTTAAGAAATTATGAGATGTTTCTAATCAGTAGAAACTCTGACTTTATTATTCTCTTCACCTATATATATACATCGCGCTACTTGCGGTCATGCAAATATATTCACCTATCATAAGAAACAACATGTAAAATTATAAAACAAAACAATTCTATGCAAATATGTCGAGGTATGCGACATAGATAATTTATATTAGAGTTTGTAAGAGGCACTTTATTTGAGTAAGTAGGGCTTTAGTCCCCAATTTGTATTAATTAGGTATATTTTATTTGATTTCACATTTGTCCTGAGAGATGTAGTTATTATTAGGGTATATCGATGATGATAATTATAGTACTTTGGCTTGTGTAGCAGCTTCTAACTTTAGTTTGTATGCACACCGCGAATGATAGGGGGTAGGGTGTACGAATGAATTGGTGTAATGAATGTGTAAGAAGGTTAAAAACAATTATACTTTTAGACCAAAGGTACATTAGAATAGTGTTAGGGAACTAATAGGTTCGATTTTTAATTTTGATTTCTTTATTTGTTAGGATCGATAGCCTCACAGGACCGTACAACTCTATTGATAGGAAGGTATTCGCTCCCTTTGTTAGGCCTCCATCTAAAGGAGTATAAGTATGACTTCTTTTATTAGGGTAATCAATTACTCTATTTCATTATATCAACTTGAATTCTAAGAGTCGTAGATAATGATCATGTCTCGATTCTCAGACTGGAAGATTGTGGGAGGTTATGATCAGACCAGAAAGCCCACAAAACTTCTCCTCACTAGAGGGAACGGAGAGGTATCAGGTGAACTTTGTGCTAGGTGGGGGATTTAGTTGCCGATGTCGCAAGCTAAGTGCACAGCGACAAACCTCGGGTAACCGATCTGACATCGTAGTTTACAACGCTTTAAGCGTGGCTGAGATGAGGGTGATTCAGACGGGAGGTTGGGAAGGATCGGCACGTTGGATGCTCTTCTATATATTGCGCAGCCTGGAACCAATCCTCTATGGACAAACTTGGAACATGTGGTGGGTAAAAAGTGAATTCCCTATAACTCCTTGTTTCTAAGTCAAAGTCTAAAGGGGGTTTCTAATGAGTGTTAACAATCAGAGCGTGTAAGAGATAAGTTACAATTAGACGAGGCGATTCCGTCTACAGATTTTAGGTACCAGTTAGCAAAGTGACAGATGGACTGTCCAGATTCTTTGTGTTTTATATCGCCCCAGGCTAGCAAAAGTTAATCACCTAATTAAAGACTATTGTCTACCATATGTTTAGTTAGAACGAGTTCAAGTCTAAATACCAGTTAGTAAGTAGATTTTTTTTTTCACGAGGATAACTCGTTCTATGTCAAGATAAATTTTAAATTAGTAGGACACCTAAATGAACCTTTGAAGCAGGTTGCCAGAACAAGCCAATACAGTATTCCAGATTTGAAGAAGGAGGAAGTTTTTAAGGGGGGATTGAATATAATTTTTTTTTTTGGCTGAGAAGTAGCCCAGAATAGTGAGTTTATTTATTTTATTTTTTTAGGACAAAGAGTCAAATTTACAGAGAGATAATAAGAACCAAACTGTGAGAAAATATATCCCGTAAAGTGTAAGTTAGACCTAGGTTGTTAGTCATCATCATTTATTCCTTCGAGGTTAATCTATGTATTTTATTAAAGTGAATTTATTGGTTAAAAATGCGAGTACACATTCTATAGATAAGCTAAACAATGTATAATAGAGGTTAACAGCAGTGTTCAGCTAAAGACAAAGAGAAGTAAGATTGTCACCCCAGATAGGGTAATTTTTGGAAATAATCTGGTTTAAAGAATTTACTAACTACTAAGATTTCCGTTCATATATATTTTCCCATCATGGTTAAGAGGGGCGGAGAACACGTCAGGCAAACACCCCCAAAGACAAGTTAGTAAGAACAAATTTTTTTTAAAGTAATACGTGTAATTTTTGAAATACTCGCGAAATGCCCATGATCCTCAGTGCATATTTATTTCTTCGTTATATTATATATTCAATAATATAATTTACCATGTATAATTTTTTTTATTATATTCATGTATATTTATATATATATATATATATATATATATAAGGTACAATTTGGATTATAGACGTAAGATGTCGGGACCAAATCCAAACACATGATGTGTGACATTTTGGCAGCAGCGTCGTTACCATCTTCAGGCAAGATGCACTAAATAAGTTTAGCTACAGCGTATATATATATTTTGTTTATTTAACATAATGTATCTCCCATATCAACGTTATTTCCTTCCCATATATCATATTCATCCAAATTTTGGCGTATTTATTACCCTGAAATAGTATTTACTCATTTAATATATATACCACCCACCATGTATATTTCCTTTCTTATTATATTCAGGTATATTTATACATAGATAGAGCACAGTTTGAATTACAGACTATAAAATCAATATAACGAGGCCGATTCCAAAATAAATAGATAGTGTGTGACATTTCGGTACCAGCGTTGTTACCATCTTCAGACTAATGTACTGAATGAAAGGGTTTAACCACAGCTTATATATTTATTTGTTTAGCATTGTATATCCTATATATATCAAGCCATTTCCTTTCTACGTATAGCATATTTTCATTTGATTTTTTTTTTAACGTATCATTGTATACCGTATATGTCTACGTCATTCCTGTTTACCCAATTATTATTATTATTGGATCGAATAGGTCTATTTAATTTTGCCTCATATAACCTTGTATAACCATTTCCTTTTTATGTATCTCATCATGTATAGTTAATAAATTTTTTTTTAGATGTGTTTTAGGAATTGGACATATCTACATTTTACACGCACAATTCCTTGGCGCCCATATGATTATGTTAATCTAGGACGGTCTAAGGATCTGTTTGTACAGAATCTGGGTCTAGACCACTTCCCCATCTCCACCTATAGGGACTGCGGTCGGGAACGTGTGGATTCACCTCACATCTGGGCCAAAACCCTCTGGCATACAGACAGCGAAAGATGGGCTTAGTATTTTGCCCATTAAATTGTAGGATAAGATTTCCTTTCAGTAATTACGATGAGTTAACCTGTCCTAGGTTCCATGGCCCGTTTGTTTCCCCTTTGCCTGAGTGTCGGTGATTGCATATATTGGTATCGTAAAAAAATGCATTTCTTCCAAAATCATATTTCTCATAGAGCACGAACAGATCTGAATTGGAACAAACACATTTTTTCACTCTGGCAGGGGAGGAATTGTTGGGCAAGATTTTCCACAAAATAGACCCAACAATGATGTAAACATTTACATCATATATATACACAGTGTCTTGCCGAAAGTGTATGGTGTCCAGATGGAGATCCCACCACGGTGGCCGACGGTGCTCTAAAGGTCGAAGCAGAGGAGGACGCCCAATCGGATGTGATACTGGTGGCACCGTGACCAAGATACCGGCCAACCCTCCACAGAAGGGCAACAACGAAGCGGATTGGAAAATGAAGGACTAGAAGCAACCCTGGGCGTGTACCCCAAGACCCACTGTAGAAAGATGGAGAATTCCCCGACGAGGAACCTCAACGATGCTCTTAAGTTCAGAAAGCTGGAGATGACACCTATGCCTCTAAAGTCCAGAAAGGTGGAGATGACACATATGCCTTTAAAGACCAGAAGCCGGGGATGACACGGGTCATGCCCAAGGATCCAGAAGCCCATTGCAGAGAGGTCCAGAGGAGGATATACAAACCTTGTAAATATGAAAATAGATGAATTCGTCAATCACCCTTTCATATGCAATGAAACGTCCAAAATCATATTACCTTTAGGGAAATTTCAAGTCCATTCTTTATTCTAAAATGAATAAAACCAATTAAATACATACCCAGATCAATTTTATTATTATCTCAAACTTTCTTCTAATAAGAAGGAGTCTAATTTCGAATTTCTTAAAGAAGAAATTACTTTAAGTTTAAAGAAAAAAAAATTTTATATTTTATTATCCTTATTTTTATCAATTTTTTTATTATCTCAAACTTTTCTTTTAAAAAGAAGAAGTTTAATTTTGAATTTCTTAAAGAAGAAGTTACTTTAAATTTAAAGAAAAAATTTTATATTTTATTATCCTTATTTTTATCAATTTTTTTATTATCTCAAACTTTTCTTTTAAAAGGAAGAAGTTTAATTTCGAATTTCTTAAAGGAGAAATTATTTTAAATTTAAAGAAAAAAAAATTATATATATATATATATATATATTTTATTATCCTTATTATTATTTTCAAATATTCTTTTAAAAAAAGAATATTTTCTTTATTACTATTATTTTTTTAAATAAATATTCTAAGAATATTAAAGTAATTATTTTTTTTTACTCTGTAGGAAGAGGACGGGCGACGTCCGGTATCCGGGAGAAACGGTATGTTAACATCTTCTCTACTAATTTAAGGTTTATTTAATATGTCAAAGAGACATATTTTAGCTTTCTTTAATAGGCAAGAAAAATTCATATTTTGTCCTTTGCATGAAGTCTTAGTGTTTAGTAAAGAAATAGATTTTATTTTTACACAAATAAATTTACTGGCAATGCGTTTCTTTTTTAAATCTCTACAGACCTTACTGCAATGATATGATTTAATGAATGAGAGGGCTTGGCTCATCAGTAGTGAACCCTCTCAGCGGTTTCGCCAAATTAATCTCTAGACCGCTCTACTATTGTATTGGACTGGTTTTGTTATATACCCTGCATTTTCTATGGAAGGCAGCTAAATGGTGTTTAGTGAACTATGGACATAAGCTTATAGGTCTGTAGAGGTACATACATATAAATTTCAAGGTATTGCGTCGAGCAAAGCTCTTCCGCGCAAAACATGTTTTCATAACCATTATATATTAGTAAATTAAATTTTATTGCCCTCTATCGTTAAAATTTTACACAAATAAATTTACTGGCAATGCGTTTCTTTTTTAAATCTCTACAGACCTTACTGCAATGATATGATTTAATGAATGAGAGGGCTTGGCTCATCAGTAGTGAACCCTCTCAGCGGTTTCGCCAAATTAATCTCTAGACCGCTCTACTATTGTATTGGACTGGTTTTGTTATATACCCTGCATTTTCTATGGAAGGCAGCTAAATGGTGTTTAGTGAACTATGGACATAAGCTTATAGGTCTGTAGAGGTACATACATATAAATTTCAAGGTATTGCGTCGAGCAAAGCTCTTCCGCGCAAAACATGTTTTCATAACCATTATATATTAGTAAATTAAATTTTATTGCCCTCTATCGTTAAAATTTTACACAAATAAATTTACTGGCAATGCGTTTCTTTTTTAAATCTCTACAGACCTTACTGCAATGATATTTAAAAAAATAAAAAAGAAACGCATTGCCAGTAAATTTATTTGTGTAAAATTTTAACGATAGAGGGCAATAAAATTTAATTTACTAATATATAATGGTTATGAAAACATGTTTTGCGCGGAAGAGCTTTGCTCGACGCAATACCTTGAAATTTATATGTATGTACCTCTACAGACCTATAAGCTTATGTCCATAGTTCACTAAACACCATTTAGCTGCCTTCCATAGAAAATGCAGGGTATATAACAAAACCAGTCCAATACAATAGTAGAGCGGTCTAGAGATTAATTTGGCGAAACCGCTGAGAGGGTTCACTACTGATGAGCCAAGCCCTCTCATTCATTAAATCATATCATTGCAGTAAGGTCTGTAGAGATTTAAAAAAGAAACGCATTGCCAGTAAATTTATTTGTGTAAAATTTTAACGATAGAGGGCAATAAAATTTAATTTACTAATAAATAGATTTTATGTTCATTTAGTACTACCTACAAACGAAAGTTTGTAAGAAAATCTGCCAAGGTAGAACAAGGGGTCATACCCCATTATGTTTTATTTGGTATGTTTGCCAATTATGGCATGTTTTATATGTTGAGAAAAGCATATCCATGTTTCTAATAGAAAAAAAAAATTCATTCTTGCTTGAAATCCTTAAACAAAATTTTTGTCCATGTAAAATTGCCCATAAGATGAAATGTTGTAAATTCACCGAGTTGAATAAAATTTAATGCTTTAATATCTTAAAGTGTTCTGGTAATATTCTTTTATCCTTAATCAAAATACAAAACAGGTGTGTATCCTTGGTGTGTGATATATTTCTTTTGTGTATGTATCTAGGTTTAATCCAAGTTGGTATACAATTACAAATACTATTATTACTGAGCTAGGTCGGGCACGAAGTTGGAATGTTCTTAAATAGGACATTAAAAAATGTCCCAACAACAGATTAATAGAATATATATATATTTAGTCCCAAACAGAGATGACATCGGCCCGGTCTAAGTATCCAGAAGCCCGATGCAGAAAGGCCCAGAGGAGGATGTGCAAACCATATGTGAATATTATGTAAATTATGTAAATTATGTGAATTCGTCAATCACCCTTTTATATGCAAAATGAGACATCCAAATTTATATTACCATTTAGAAAAATTTCTAAATTCATTTTTATTCTAAAATGAATAAAACCAATTAAATACATACCCAAATAATTTGGGCATATTTCTTTGCTATAAATTTTCTTAAGGAGAGGATTACTATATAAATTTTAAGGGATAGACGTGTTATATTTTATCATTTTTTATTATTATCTCAAACTTTTCTTTTAATAAGAAGAAGTTTAATTTCGGATTTCTTAAAGAAGAAATCACTATATAAAATTCTTTTAAAACATTTATATTTTATTATCTTTATTATTATTTTAAATATATTCTTTTAAAAAGAATATTTTCTTTATTATTAATATTTTAAATATATTCTAAGAATATTAAAATAATTATTTTTTTTACTCTGTAGGAAGATGACGATTTGCCTTGGGGGGGCGCTGTTTAGAAAAATAACAGTTTTTTGAACGAGAGGCGCGACCTGACGGGGGTAGGGCAAACGAAGAGGTTGATCCTGAGGGAGCGCTGACATCCGGGGAGAAATGGTATGTTAACATCTTCTCTATTAATTTAGGGCATATTTAATATGTCAAAGAGGCATATTTATAGCTTATCTTAATAGGTAGGAAAAATTCATATTTTGTTTTTGTATGAAGTCTTAGAGTCTGATAAAGAAAATAGATTTTATGTTCATTTAGTACTGCCTACAAACGAAAGTTTGTAAGAAAATCTACCAAGGTAGAACAAAGGCTCATGTTCCACTATTTTTTTTTGGTATGTTTGTAAATTATGGCACGTTTTGTATGTTGAGAAATGCATATCTATGGTTTTAATAGGTAAAAAAAATCATTCTTGCTTGAAATCCTTAAACAAAAATTTTTTTTGACCATGTAGAATTGTCCATGAAATGAAATTTGTAAGGTCCATTGAGATAACAATAAAACCCTTGATTTATTATTTTAAAGATGTGTTTGTGATACTTTACCCTGAAACAAAAATGTACATTATGTATTAAACATGGACCTTTTTGTGTTCACTATATCCTCCTACATGTGTATCTGAGTTTTAACCCAAGTTGGTATATAACTAAACAATGTTGTTGCTGAGCTAAAAGACAAAGTATAAGGTTGAGATGTCCTCGATAGGACCTTGTAAAGTGACTCAACAAAACGGCGTGAAATACCTGATATTCTTGAAATTAGTTAGTGTTCTTGAAATTCAAACGAAAATAGTTGAACAGGGTATTTCCGGAAATATAGAGGTCCGCAGACGTTCACCTCCGGGCGTTATTAGGTACTCATTGAGTGATATTATGTTCGATTGTAACGGCGTGAAATATCTCAATCCTTTAAATTAGAGCATATCAAACGAAAATAGTTGAACGGTGAATTTCCGAAAATTTAGAGGTCAGCTGACCTTAACCTCCGGGCATTTTTAGGTAACTTTGAGTGCTATTATGTTCCATTGTAACGGCGTGAAATACCTCATATTCTTGAAATTAGAGCTGTGGTGTGTCGATTTACTGGTCCAGCGATGGCTCAGAAAGTCTCTCAAAGTTAGTGTTTTATTGAAGTTTCTTGTTAACTACATTTATATGGGAAGACCAAAAGCACAACAGCCCGGAATGTACGTCTGGTCCTCTCTCTGGATTCCTCCGCTGTCTGGTGCCGCGGTCGTCCTGGTAATTTATCGCGGCCGCCTGTTTATTTATCTTGGCGGCGGCGGGGTGCTGCATCCAGCTGGCCCCCACAGAGCATATCAAACGAAAATAGGACATCAGGGAATATCCGGAAATATAGTGGTCCGCCAACCTTGACCTCTGGGCATTATTAGGTACCCATTGAGTGCTATTAGGTTCCATAGTAACGGCCTGATATACCTCACATTCTAGAAATTATAGTATATCAACGAAAATAGTTCAACAGGAAATTTCCGGAAATATAGATGTCCGCCGACCTTAACCTCCGGGGCTAATTTGATACAAATTGAGTGCTATTATGTGCCATAGTAAGGTCCTGAAATACCTGATATTCTTGAAATTATAGCATATCAAGCGAAAATAGTTGTACAAGGATTTTCCGGTCATATAGGGATCCGCCGACCTAGACTTCCGGGCATTATTAGGTAAACATTTAGTGCTATTATGTTCCATAGTAACGGCCTGATATACCTCATATTCTAGAAATTATACCATATCAAACGAAAAAAGTTCAACAGGATATTTCCGGGAATATTGAGGTCCGCCGACCTTGACCTCCGGGGTTATTATGTACCCATTGAGTGCTTTTATGTTCCATAGTAAAAGCGTGAAATACCTGATATTCTTTAAATTAGAGTATATCAAACGAAAATAGTTGAACCGGGAATTTCCAGAAATATAGAGGTTGCTGACCTTGACCTCCGGGGCTAATTTGATACTAATAGAGTACTATTATGTGCCATAGTAAGGTCCTAAAATACCTCATATTCTTGAAATTACTGTATATCAAACGAAAGTAGTTGTACAGGGAATTTCCGCTAATATAGAGGTCCGCTGACCTTGACCTCTTGGCAATATTAGGTACCCATTGAGTGCAATTATGTTACATAGTAACGGCCTGAAATACCTCATATTCTTGAAATTAGAGCATATCAAACGAAAATAGTTCAACATTGAATTTCTGGAAATGTCGAGTTCCGCTGACCTAGACCTCCAGGCATTTTTAGGAACCCATTGAGTGCTATTATATTCCATTGTAACTGCGTGAAATACCTCATTTTCTTTCAATTAGAGCATATCAAAAGAGAAAATAGTTCAACAGGGAATATCGGGAAATATAGAGGTCCGCCGATCTTGACCTTCGGGCATTATTAGGTACCCATTGAGTGCTATTATTATCCATAGTAACGGCCTGAGATACCTCATATTCTATTAATTATATCATATCAAACGAAAATAGTTCGCATGAAATTTACGGGAATATAGAGGTCCGCCAAACTTGACTTCCGGGCATTATTAGATAACCATTGAGTGCTATTAGATTTCATAGTAACGGCTTGAAATACATCATATTCTTGAAATTAGTGTATTACAAACGAAAATAGTTCAACATGGAATTTCAGGAAATATCGAGGTCCGCTGACCTTGACCTCTGGGCATTATTAGGTACCCATTGAATGCTATTATGTTCCATTGTAACGGCGTGAAATACCCCATATTCTTTAATTTAGAGCATATCAAACGAAAATAGTTCAACAGGTAATTTCCAGAATTATAGAGATCCGCCGACCTTGACCTCCTGGCATTATTAGGTACCTATTGAGTGCTATTGTGTTACATAGTAACGGCCTGGGATACCTCATATTCTAGAAATATAACATATCAAACCAAAATAGTTAAACAGGAAATTTCCTGGAATATAGAAGTTCGCCGACCTTAACCTCCGGGCCTTATGTGATACTAATGGAGAGCTATTATGTGCTATAGAAAGGTCCTGAAATACCTCATATTCTTGAAATTAGAGCATATCAAACGAAAATATTCAACATGGAATTTCCGGAAATATCGAGGTCCGCTGACCTTGACCTCCGGGCATTATTAGGTACCCATTGAGTGCTATTATGTTCCATTGTAACGGAGTGAAATACCTCATATTCTTTGATTTAGAGCATATCAAACGAAAATAGTTCAACAGGGAATATCT
Organism: Cordylochernes scorpioides; assembly: GCA_030710605.1. Classification (NCBI taxonomy): domain Eukaryota; kingdom Metazoa; phylum Arthropoda; class Arachnida; order Pseudoscorpiones; family Chernetidae; genus Cordylochernes; species Cordylochernes scorpioides. The sequence goes on along the minus strand of CP092882.1, from coordinate 72,491,196 downwards.
GGAAATATAGAGGTCCGCCAACCTTGACATCCGGGCAATATTAGGTACCCATTGAATGCTATTAGGTTCCATAGTAACTGCCTGGGATAATTCATATTCTAGAAATTATAACATATCAAACGAAAATAGTTAAACAGCAAATTTCCGGGAATATAGAGGTTCGCCGAACATGACCTCCAGGCCTTATTTGATCCTAATGGAGTGCTATTATGTGCCATAGTAAGGTCCTGAAATACCTCATATTCTTGAAATTAGAGCATATCAAGCGAAAATATTCAACATGGAATTTCCGGAAATATAGAGGGTCGCTAATCTTTACCTCCGGGCATTATTAGCTACAGATTTAATGCTATCATTCCCCATAGTAACGGCTTGAGATACCTCATATTCTAGAAATTATAGCATATCAAATGAAAATAGTTGAAAAGTAAATTTCCGGGTATATAGAGGTACGCCGACCTCGACCTCCGGGCATTGTTAGATACTAATGGAGTGCTATTATGTGCCATAGTAAGGTCCTGTAATACCTAATATTCTTGAAATTAGAGCACATCAAACGAAAGTAGTTCAATAGGAAATATACGGAAATATGGTGGCCTGCCAACCTTGACCTCCGGGCATTTTTAGGTACCCATTGAGTGCTATTATGGTCAATAGTAACGGCCTGAAATACCTCGTATCTTAGAAATTATAGCATATCAAACGAAAATAGTTCAACAAGAAATATCCGGGAATATAGAGGTCCGCCAACCTAGACCTCCGGGTCTATTTTGATACTAATGGAGTGGTATTATGTGGCATAGTAAGGTCCTGAAATGCCTCATATTCTTGAAATTAGAACATATCAAATGAAAAAAGTTCAACGTGTAATTTCCGGAAATATCGAGGTCCGCTGACCTTGACCTCCAGGCATTATTAGGTACCCATTGAGTGATTTTATGTTTCATAGAAACGGCGTGAAATACCTCATATTCTTGAAATTAGAGCATATCAAACGAAAATAGTTGAACAGGGAATTTCCAGAAATATATAGGTCCTCCGTCCTTGACCTCTGGGCATTATTAGGTACCCATTGAGTGCTATTGTGTTCCATTGTAACGGCGTGAAATACCTCATATTCTTTAATTTAGAGCATATCCAACGAAAATAGTTGAACAGGATGGGTCTGTAGTTGTCATTTTAATAGGAGAGAGGTTGGACTTTATCAAAACTCCTGGGGGTTTAAGGTTCCTGGGGGTAGGAATGTGGTGAAGTTTGATGCTGGCCATGATAAGTGTCTATAGATATCTTGCAGTAAAATTATATCGGCGTTTGTTTGCAATGCAATTTGGGATAGTTCATATACCGCGTCATTTCTAACATTGGCTTGCATAGGTTCCAAAATTGTTCTTCCGAGAGAGGGTGATGGGGCCTTGACTAGTGGACATTCTCGGGAGATCGCGCTCAGTTTCTCGAAGGCCGCGTCAGTTTTTATACTGCAATTGTGGCATTTTGTTGTCGCTGTGGTGCAGGTGATTCCTGCGTGGCCTGGTGCTCCCAATTTGTAGCAAATAGGTTGTTTGGCGGAAAAGGATGTGACACAATGTTCAAAGCTGCGGCATTTAAAGCATTGCTTAAGTGAGTAGCTTTTCTCATATCTGTGGATGTTGTTGATAATGTCCTCGTTGTTGGAATTGGCTTCTACTCCAAATATTCAGTATCTGGGGAGAATTGTTACCATTCATTACAGGAACTGGTACTTCTTTGTTTTGCTGCAACTTGGAAGCCAGAGTTTTTGTGTGAAGAACCAGCTACCAAGTTACTGTGCCCCCTGTGAGAAGGGATGGTTTTGCTATGGAATTTCTCTTGGCTCTTCAATCTGATCACAAGATTTAACAACTACATGGGATTTGAAATCTTCAGGAAAGATTATTTCTATTGTGGGCTTGGGGCAGATTGTTTTGAGGCAACCTAAGCATAGGATATGTCTTTTTGTATAATGGCATTGTTGATTACTGTATAGGCGTTGAGGATGTTTTCTGCACCTTCAATAGCCCAGCATAAGAGATTCAAAAAAGGTTGGAGTTGCTCTCCTGCAATTTTTTTATATTTATAAATTCAATTGTGTGTGCCATCTATCGATAAGATTTGAAACAAATCAATTTACTGGCAATGTGTTTCTTTTTTAAATAGCATGATATCACTACAGACCTTACTGCAATGATTAAAGTTATTGAATGAGAGGGCTTAGCTCATCAGTGGTGAACCCTCTCAGTGGTTTCGCCAAATTAATCTCCAGACTGTTCTCTACTATTGTATTGGAATGGTTTTGTTATATACCCTGCATTTACTATGGAAGGCAGCTTAAGGTTTTTTAGGGAACCTATGGGATGGATATAAATTTGTTATGAAACCATATTTGCGGAAAAGTTTTGCTTGATGCAATTCCTTGAAATTATATGCATGTAACACCTTATGTCCATAGGTTCCTTGAACACCCTTCCATAGTAAATGCAGGATATGTAACAAAACCAATTCAATAGAATATTAGAGAGCTGTCTGGAGATTAATCTGGCGAAACCGTTGAGAGGGTTCACCACTAATGAGCCAAGTCCTCTATTTCAATAACTTTTATGATTGCAGTAAGGTCTGTAGAGATAATATTAGATGGTATTTCAAAAAGAAAAACATTGCCAGTAAATTTATTTGTTACAAATTTTGTTAGATGTTGCTGTTTCTGTCATTATGGATGCGGTTTTGTGGTAGATATTTCTTAGAAAGGAGAAGTTGCAGCTTGTGACAATGGGTGGGCGTTTCAGACCTACTTTCTTGTTTTGGAAGTAGTCCATTTCTTCCCGCTTTTTTTCCAATTCAAACTTCTGAGGTGTGTAATAATGTGAAAGATACAGTGTGTGAAATCACAGTTGTACAAATAGATATAACCACAGAACTACTCAGATATAGAGAACTAGAGGATGTTCTCTGTTTCACCCAGGTTTAACTCTGGTGAAAGTTTGCCTAACGAATGTTTGATCAAAAATATTTTTCAAGCAAACATCCTTTCTCTACTGAATCAAATTTTATGAAGACATATATTTATAAACCAACCTCATATAATGTATGTCATAATTTGTACATAGCTGTATGCAACCCCGACCCAATATGTATGCAATGTATGTTTCAAAGATTTAATAAAGCATAAGGTAACTGGAGGACAGAAAGCATAGAAGTAAGGCCTAGAAAAGAGGCTTAAAAGTTAGCACAACCATTAGCAAAATTACAGCCAATTTTATGATCGCGGGAATCATAAAAGTTGAGTTCAACGACACAGTATTTCCTGGTCAGGTCAGGACATGTCTTAAACAAAAGAAGTAGCGTAAACCAATCAGAGAATAGTACCTCAGAAGGTCAGCCAATAGAAAACGGTCACGTTACACCTTTCCACCAATGGGAAAGGAGAAAGGTTCTCGTGTTAAATCGAGAATCAAGAATTGTCAGTCTGCGCTTGGATCCCACCAAGGTAACACCTGCTCTAGAGATCTCTCTCTCCGCTCATCCCATAGCTAAGTCAAGCACCGCCATGTGATCGACAGGCCATTAGTCAAAATCCGCTCCATCTTCTCAAAGCCTTTCTTTCCTCCAAACCAGTTACCTTTTATTTCAACCCATCAAGTGTTCTGGCTTATTTTCCCCTGTGTCTAAACTTTCCCACTCAGCCACCACGACTGCGTCATCCACCACCAACAAACATCAATTCCCACCATATAATATTACGATAGATATTCAAAGCCGACAGGATATTGATGGAAAGTAGCCAAGATATGGTCAAAAATAAAAGTGACAACGACAAAGCGACGAACGGAAAAGGGAAGAAGCTGGCGACGAACGAAGCGACAAGACCCACCCTGGCGACGATAATTTTGCATTTGACCGCCGCACTTCAAGGAGCGAGGTCCACCCAACTGGAGACGGCGTTCCGTAGCGCCACTCGCCGGACACAACCCCCGCCAACCCCAGGCAAGATGGACGGGACAGCCGACGCCCGTGCCACCACCCCAGGCGAGTGTCAACGTGGCCGGACACCGACCACCGAGGAGTCATCCACCGCCATGCCGTATCCGTACACCGCACCCGAAAGTAATCCACGTGACCCGGGACAGTGCAAACAGTCCCAAAACGATATCCCAGTACCGGACTTCACTTCAATTCCGCGGACGGTGCAAGCAGTCCCGAGCCCCAAGCAGCCATCCCAAACCCAAGACGTCCCAGCCGAGCAGACCTGTCGAGACTGAGGTAGGCACCCACCCTATGGCGTCAAGAAATTGACTTTGGACTTATAGTTAACCCTACCTACCCCTTTAACCATGTTGCCAACCTTGTACCCAATGAATGCACGCACGGGCTAGGCCAAACCTGTCCGAAAGGACTTGCACTGCAACCAAATTTTTCACACAGGACAACCCTTGCCTGCATTCATTGACCCAACCATAACTCTTTATATGCCACCATGCTAATCTCACACCACGCAACTTTTTACTCAACCCAATTGCCAGTACTATATGCCCTTAATTCACAAAGCCACAACGGCTTCAACAATCACCATGCCCAAAAAACGTGTCCATACAACAGCACAGCTCACACAACTACCCCACAGGGTTCATGCGTGACCATACGTCGTCACGCCACAATCACGACAGTCACAACAACAATGCACAGACGGCATCCATCCAACAGGACGGTTTTCACGCTAACAACACACGCACCCATACGTTATCACACAACAAACACGCACAACCCGCCCAACGAGCGCGACAATCGCGCCAAAAGACGACAACAACCAACAAACGCATGCACAACCGTTAATAACAACAACCTCGTCTACACAAAACACTAAAAAATTTCACATTAAACGTGCCATATTCACCAACAATATAAGAATTCTCAATATATGTTCATACAACCAGCACCCGTGACTTTAATAAATTTGTTGCCATATATAGTGAGAACAGGTTAAATTTTGTACAAAGGCTTCATGTGACACCTTTTCATTTACAATTTTTTTTTCCGTGTCACAGGTCACACCACAAAACTTTTCATTTCAGGCCACAGACGCCTTCACCACGCCTGTGACACTTCTCAACTCAAAGCGTGTTCACGTCGTAAGCCTCACTTTCACTCAATTCCACTTTAATATCGCTGAATAGCATTTTTACTAAAGTCACAACAACCATTCAATTTAATATCCATAGATACAATATCCGGATTTGCAAAATACAAATAATGCCGAAACTACACCAACTCATCTCTTCACAATGTTATTGGCAGAACATAACACACGACAATACAAAAACAGGTAAAAACCTGTCCCACCTGCCGATTCTCTAGAAGTATCGATGAATCCAACCAATACTACGTAAAAACACCGACCCAACCCACAAAACAAAACAAAATTCGTGCACAAAACATGTCTCACACACAAAACAACCAATGCGAGATTACACCGCCTACGACAGATATAAAACAATTACACATTTCCGCCTACAACAATGACTACCATTTCTTCAACGAAAACGATTTACCTCATTCTTCCCAATAGAGGAAACTAGAAAATTAACAAACCAGCGCCGAAAGTAAGAGATTCAATTAGCACAAAGTCAATTAGACGGCAGGCGGAAACGTAGCTCCACGAGGCAGTAAAATTAGAGACAAGCAATCTCGTGCAAATAGAGAGGGAGTCCTGCGTTCCCCACACACCCCCTCCCGGCTTCCGGCGTCTAATTACAGTGGGGCAGTCGCCTATTGAGGTCAACTGGGAACTTCTCTAGATGCCACCAATCTTGGATTCCAGTTCGAGCCTGCGTACCGACTTTTACAAAATGTAGTCCAATCGACTTATCACAAGCAAATTAAACAAGGTACACACACACCAACATCTAAATGAGTTCACATCCCTATTATAATTAATTTTCATTAAATTTTACAGACTCCCAAAAAACGTTATATATATTCCACCTACACGTAGATCTCAAAGTCAAATACGAACAAGGTTCACACACACTACCGCTTTATTAGTTAGGTTTCAAACTCACGTATTCTCCCAAAAGGGATTAAACGACCTTTTAGAAGGATCGAGATTCTCCTCGAATCCTGTATTCAAGGTATTAATATAGGTACCGATTCCCAATATATAAAGTGGATATTGGGCGAGCACATCTTAAGTGCCCTAGAGGATCGCATAAAAACCCCTAGAACGCATTAAGGCTTGAAACAAATTAAAAAACAACACTCGGCTTTTGAGATCTCAAAAAACAATAACACAAGACAAAAATACACATAAAGGTTATATAGATTTCCATGTCTCCTGTACACATAGCATAAATGCGCACTTGAGGATTAGGATCACGTTTCCGCCTAAGTGTCGCTACAGAAGAGACAAAAAATTTATAGGGCATAATTAAGCAATTAAGACATCTAGATCAGGGCATGTAGATACAAAAAGGGTTCAACCCAATACACCTTATTGTTTATATATTAACCATTTTCACTATTTTTTTTTCAAATTAAAATTAAAATATTTAACCAATTTAACAATTTATTCAATTTATTATTTTAACCATTAATCACCATTTTATTTACCACTTAGTTTATATTATTGTAGTTTCACTTATCAACGAAAACTCATTGGTTTTCGGTTAAACTTAAGACATTAAGTCATTCTTTATTTTTGAAACCTTTTTCATTTTTCCTTTTTTTTTACACAACCAAGCATTCAACTTTGATTTCGCTCAACATCTCTTTTATTTTTATTTTTGATTTCAAATTACCTCACGAAATTTCCTCGATTTCTTTCCCAATCTCGAGCAAAAAATGTAGTTAGGCAATTTTTCTTTTTCTTTTTTTGTACCATAGTACTCAACGTATGATGCACCTTTATAAAATTTTGATTTCTATCAACTATGGATCAACCATATAGCATTAACACTACATTTTCTTTTTAAAATTCTCTTATATCCTTATCAACTTTGTATATAACCTCCCCATAATCAATTAATTTTCGCGCAAAATTATTTTCTTTGATGTACAGAATTTATTAAGACTAAAAACCCCTTCATAAATTCTTCACATGTAGGGGGCGCATCTGTCATAATTTGTACATAGCTGTATGCAACCCTGACCCAATATGTATGCAATGTATGTTTCAAAGATTTAATAAAGCATAAGGTAACTGGAGGACAGAAAGCATAGAAGTAAGGCCTAGAAAAGAGGCTTAAAAGTTAACACAACCATTAGCAAAATTACAGCTAATTTTATGATCGCGGGAATCATAAAAGTTGAGTTCAACGACACAGTATTTCCTGGTCAGGTCAGGACATGTCTTAAACAAAAGAAGTAGCGTAAACCAATCAGAGAATAGTACCTCAGAAGGTCAGCCAATAGAAAACGGTCACGTTACACCTTTCAACCAATGGGAAAGGAGAAAGGTTCTCGTGTTAAATCGAGAATCAAGAATTGTCAGTCTGCGCTTGGATCCCACCAAGGTAACACCTGCTCTAGAGATCTCTCTCTCCGCTCATCCCATAGCTAAGTCAAGCACCGCCATGTGATCGACAGGCCATTAGTCAAAATCCGCTCCATCTTCTCAAAGCCTTTCTTTCCTCCAAACCAGTTACCTTTTATTTCAACCCATCAAGTGTTCTGGCTTATTTTCCCCTGTGTCTAAACTTTCCCACTCAGCCACCACGACTGCGTCATCCACCACCAACAAACATCAATTCCCACCATATAATATTACGATATGTATCCAATGCAAATCATCTTACATTGGAGAAACTGGAAAGATCTTAAAAGAGAAAATCAATCAACACAAGGCAGCCTTAGTATATATATGAGGGGTGTCCCATAAGTCCGTGGCCCGACCATGAGAACGAAATATTAGAAACTAATAAATTTTATCATATACACCTTAAAGCCTTGTATAAAGATATGTAAATTTTTAAATTTCTACAACTAACCGTTTTTTTTTTTTTTTTTCTTGTTATAGGTTCTGAAAGAGCACAAGAAACAGGAATCATCTAAAATGGAGACAAACGAGATTCACGCTGTAATTATTTTTGTAAGAAAGGAATGTCGCCGAAGGAAATCTATGAGGATATGGTGGATACATTAAGGGAAGATGTTCCTTCCTATAGCACAGTAAAAAAATGGGTAGCTGCGTTTAAATTAGGGAGGATCAGCACCAAAGACGAACATCGACCAGGAAGACCTGTTGAGTCAGTTACTCAAGATAACATCGACAAGATACATTATTTGGTTATGTTGGACAGAAGAATGACAGTTCGTCAGATAGAAGAGACCTTGAGTATTCCAAAAACAACAGTGGATTGGATGATGTGAGAACACTTGGGCCTCAGGAAGCTTTCTGCCCATGGATTCCCAAACTTTTGACACCCGATCAATCTTCTGACAATCTTGCATTATTTGAAGCCAATTCAGAGGAATTTGTTACCATGGATGAGACTTGGGCCCATCACTTTACACCAGAATCCAAGCAACAATCCATGCAATGGAGACACTCCGGTTCCCCTCCCCCCCAAGAAATCCAAGACAGTTCCATCAGCAGGGAAGGTTATGGTGTCTGTCTTTTGGGATTCCGAGGGTGTACTTCTTCCAGACTTTCTGAATAAGGGTCAAACCATCACTGGCAATTATTATGCAAATCTTGTGAAGCAACTACAAGAAGCTATTAAAGAAAAGAGAAAAGTTGTCCAGGAAGATTGTTTACCATCAAGACAATGCTCAGAGTCATCGGTCGCTGCAAGCCATGGCTGCTATTTATGATTCTGGCTTTGAACTTTTACCACATGCACCCTATTCACCAGATCACCAGTCTGACTTCCACCTATTACCTCATTTGACAAAATCACTTTCTGGCATTCATTTTAGGTCAAATGAAGAGGTCATTGATGCTGTAACCTCTTTTTTCTTTTTTTGTTGCTTTATCATCCCTAGGAGGAAACTATGCAGATGGTAGCTGGGGCATGAAGGACAGTTTGGTCTTCCTGGTGGCAGATAGGGACGTCATCTTTCATATTTTTGCAGGCTTGTGCATTTTTTTTTTTTTTGACAAAATTCTGTAACTTTAAAAGGGCTAATTGGAATCTTTACTAGCAAAACACCAATGAAGACTTCGGAATAGCACCCACTAAAGTAAAAGATCTGGGACAAAATTGGATATCTTTCAAAAACACCATTATTAAAGCAGCCTAGAGGTAATATTAAGAAATGGATTCCAATTTCTACACACCAGGCAAAAGAGGCTCAAACACTTATAACTAAATGTACAAAAAAAAAATTTGCATCCAAAACTCAACGAATTGTAGAAGTGAACATTGTGAATGCAAAAATAAAAAGATTATATGTAAATATGAAAAGAGGAAAATGGAAACAAACTTGTGAAAACCTGAACCCAAATACAAAATTTTGGCAAAACAAATTGACAGAGCCCAGTCACAAACATGATTTAAGAATACAGATGGTACCTCAGCAACAGCTAATTTTTTAGGCTGTTCATATCAAATAAGTAGTAAAATCAATTTTAAAATGAAAGAAAGTTGAAAAAAAGCCCGAAAGATTATTCATGACTGTAAAAAATGTCACAAGCACATTTTTCCATGAAAAAAATCAATATGAAAAAAAAAACTAGATTATGCATTAGAAAACATTGACCTAAACACTGACCCCTGGGCCAGATGGAATGCATGGCCAAACTTGACCAAAAATGGCAAAGAAAGACTTATCGATATTTTCAATAACTCTTGGAAAATTGCAAAATTAATTCCTATTAAAAATTTGACAAATCTACTGATGACCTAAGAAAAACTACCGGCCTATCTCCCTCACAAGTATTTGCTGCAAATTAATGGAAAAAAATTATACTCAGAATTATACTCACCTTGACAAAAATTACTATTGTACGGGTTAACACAAGATACAATATAATAGGGCCTACAGTAAGAGTAACTTAAACACAGAAAAATCGTGGACTCAAAAGTACAACACAAAAAAAAGTAAGTAATAAATCACAATTTGTTAAATAAAATAAAAAAACAAGTACTTAGCTTTATTGCTGCTTAGGTAGGGATCGGACCGGGGTTACACAGGTATGCGATGAGATTGCCAGACAGGGATATAGCACGCAGAGAACACTTTAAGTGTCTCCACACGATAATCCACCACACTCGCCACGACTCATACCATAGCCCCCTTTATATACAAACATGAACCCATTCGTCCAATGAGAAAGCGGGAGAGATTTGTTCACAAACAAACGAAAACACAAATTCTTTCCACTAAAACCTGAGATATGATAAGATTTTGCAAATATTTGTCAATAATTTGACAAAAGGTATCTTTCCAAAGAAAAAAAAAAAAGAAACTAACAAATCTCCCAAACATTCCCATTGTCCCGTAAGGAAAACCTCCCGCTGTCGGGAGGGAAAAAGCTCACGGGAGCCATCTTGCTCCTCCCAAAAGAAACTTGAAAAAAAAAAAAAAAATCTGCGCAAACTACATGAGTGATTACCAAACACACACATATATAATATGCTTTAGTATATACAGAGTTTAATGGGGGACCAAATAAGCTCTCATCTGGGACAGGCTGGGCATGTTAGGTAGAGACATTGGGTACTGACAGACGCTCACTTGATGAGAAACCAATTCCATTCAGTTCTCTCAAGTCCAAGAGCTAAAAGCTCTTCTTAACGTCTGTTTCTAAACACTTTCATCCTATCGACATGTACAACTTTCACATCGTGCATGGTGACCCCTCTTACTCTAAAGTTAACATCGGAGACCCTAGCTTCCACACGGAAAGGCCCATAGACGTCGGAGTAACCTTCAGTCTTAGGAACAGCTAGCATTACCAGATCTCCTCGGTCGAAACTTTTGGTATAAGGTGGCCTAGGATTCATAAGCTTTTTAGCAGAATTACCTGACATAAACTGTCTGACAGTCTCCTTTGCTTTCCGTATCACCCTTAACCTCTCAGCCCAAGTAGGCTTTCTAAAACTATTAACAGACCCAGCGCTACACTCACAGCTTCTGTTAAACTCAGTAGGTGGCAACTTTACAGCCTCGTTTTCAAAGCGTCTCACTGATTTCTCATCTATGGAGCTTGAAACCATTGGTCTATGTTCACTGGCAACGCAGCTAAGGTCTACATAATCATGGTGTTCTGGTTTCAAGGAAATCATGTTGCAACGTTCCCGTACGGGAGGCAACTGGATATTCAATCTCCTTATATCATTGATTCCCAGAATCCCGTCGTAGCCATTATCTCCGAGTGACATTAGCCAAAACCTTATCTCTCCTAGCACGGTGCCGTTTTCGTTACCAACTCTACAGGTTTTAACACGTGTAAGTGTCTGCTCGAAACTATACGTAAAGTTTTAAGTGCATCGTCCCAATTCTCCTTCAAGACATTACACTTTTTGGAATCAATAATACTGACTTGGCTTCCTGTATCGTATAACAGGTGCCACATATTGCCGTTAATATTCACCTTAACTATTGGCAGATTTCTAAACTGATCTCCTCCATATGAACGTATGTTCACTATCTCAGCATTGTCAAGAGTATTGCGATTGGAAAACATAGAAGACTGTCTTGAGCAATCACTAGCTATATGTCCTAAGCTACACTCAGGTGGACTCAGCCTGATTTCGCCCAACAATTTAGTCAGTTTTTCTATCTCACCTCTAAGATATGTAATACACTGCTCATTTTCGTGATTCATCCTGTTTACACTGGCACTAAGCATCTTCATCTCACTCTTAATGCTATTTATTTCTTCAACCCCTTCTACTGAACATACCCCTTTCATAAAGCTGCAACGGTGTTCTACACTATCCTCAGTGGCCATGACACTGACTGCTTTGTCTATTGATTTAGCCTCACTGCGAACAATAGCCTCTCTATACTTATCGAGCACATTTTCGAGGAAAATTTCGAACACTAGGCTATCGTCAAAACTGTACTCTATCTCTAATGGCCAGGAATCTTTCTTTAAAAACCATAGGACTTTCCCCAACTCTCTGCTTAAGACCTTCTATTAATCTAAGGCATTCCCTAATACCACGCGCTTTCTTAGGGTACAATATGTTCAGTTCACTAGCAATACTTTTGAAACTGCTATCGTTACGGATACCCATCTCCTCTAGGCTCAACCTAACTTCAGGGGATAAAGCCTCAAACATGAGCAATGCTTTGACCTCAGGATCCCATTTGCCTACTTGAGCTTTAAGCTCGACTTCCCGAATGAAAGATTTGAGATTAACCCCATTAAACACTGACAAGTTGAGAAAAGAATTTGCGAACATGATGGAGTACAAAAAATAGTAATAAACCACTCAATCAAAGAAAAAAAAACCGCACGTAAAATTACAGGAATTTACATGTGCAAACACCAGTAATCCTGGCAGGCTCGCCAATGACAAAAGTTACTATTTACGGGTTAACACACAAATACAATATATTAGGGCCTACAGTAAGAGTAACTTAAACACAGAAAAATCGAGGACTCAAAAGTACAACACAAAAAAAAGTAAGTAATAAATCACAATTTGTTAAATAAAATAAAAAAACAAGTACTTAGCTTTATTGCTGCTTAGGTAGGGATCGGACTGGGGTTACACAGGTATGCGATGAGATTGCCAGACAGGGATATAGCACGCAGAGAACACTTTAAGTGTCTCCACACGATAATCCACCACACTCGCCAAGACTCATACCATAGCCCCCTTTATATACAAACATGACCACATTCGTCCAATGAGAAGGCGGGAGAGATTTGTTCACAAACAAACAAAAACACAAATTCTTTCCACTAAAACCTGAGATATGATAAGATTGCAAATATTTGTCAATAATTTGACAACCTACCACCTCTTACCACACAAGAATTCTTACCACAAGAAATATGGATTTAGGAAAGGACATGGGACAATAACTAATTTTCACACAAAAAGTAAAAGATGTACAAAACAGAAAACCAACTAACCACACCATAGCTGCTTTTTTTAGACCTTGCACAAGCTTTCAACAAGGTATACGGGGGAAAACAAATTTTTACAAAATTATACACATTTCAAAATTGATGGAAAGCTATGACTTGGATACATCAGGGTCAAATATAATGGCACTCCCTCTAAAACCTTCAAATTGTACCAAGGATTACCATAGTCCAGCCCAATTCTCTTCACCCTATTTATTGCAGGCATAGAAGAAAAAAATTCACATGAAACCAATATTGGTCTTTTCGCTGATGACAATATTCTATGGAGCAGTATCATTAACTGGAAAAAAGCTGAAAGGGATTTGAAAAAAAAAACTCTTCTCCTATTAGAATATAACCCCCCAAAAAAATCTGAAACCTGTCTTTTACTACTGAGAAGAAACTATACAAAATAAGACCAAAAATTATTCTGAAAGAACAACAATTACAATATAATAAACATCTTAAATATCTCACCCCGGATCCAGAAGAGAGCCGATGCAACAGCACTAAAATTAACAAAGAAACAACAAATGTGTTCCAGGTAGCCTCTCCGATAATATCTATTGTTCCAAATAATCGTTTTAACATTTGTGGAGACCCATTTTAACCAAATTGTAACAAAACCAAATTTTAACAAAATTTCATACTTATCAATTTAAGAACCATGTATCCTACAATAATCACTTTTCTTAAAACAAAAAATCCTGGTAATGTTTTTCATTCACTTAGTGAATCTGCCAAATGTGATAAGCTTGGGGAAGGGACATTTTGTAAATGACCAAACAGTATAAATAGAATAAAAATATATCATTTTGCACAAAATATGAAATTAGAAAAATACAGTGTGATAGTTTAGCTTGAGCCATGGGGAATTGATACATTCAGTGTTTGTGAGTTGAACAAGGTTCACAATAAAATACTCCCAAAAGACAAAAAAAAAAAGTTTTCTTACCAAAGTTATGGGGGGTACAACAATAAAGAGTAGTATAATATAATAATAAAAAACATAAAAGGGGGAATATAAAGGATGGGGGGGATGGGGGATTTTGTAGCAATACACAAACAATAAATAATAAAGGGAGGGGAGAAAGCAAGCTAACTAAGCTAACAAGTGGGACTAAATACAACAAAATCAATGTACAAATGTTGTTGATGACACTCTTAATTTACAACAGGGTGGGGCATCAGCAGTTGTTATATATAGAGATATAGAAATATCATTTATTCATTCATTTATTGTCCAAGGAGCAGGCAAATAATATACAGGTAATTTTTTTTTTGTTATTTTTCTTTTTTCATTTATTATAATATTTAAATAATGTGAAATTCCCCGGCAGGCAAGAGGCCTTCTCCGGTGAAGTCTCTAGGAGAGGTCTGAAACCCACACATGTGTTGTCAGCTGTCGGGTGGGGGGCTCACACAAGCTACTTACAACTTGGTACTCCATTTTCATAATTTCTCTGTATCTGATCCCGGGAAAATTTGACAAACATCTCGTATTGTTCTGCAGCACAACACAATTGAACACTTCTTGTTACAGTCTCTTGTCATTATGTGGGGGTAGTGGTCCACACATATTATAGTTCAAATTTAATTTTTGAAATGTTGAATACTGATGGAAAGAAACTATTTCTAAGACATAAGGGCAATTAGTAAAACAAGATCAGAACAAATATGGCTTCTATACTTGATTATTTTAATTTTATAATAATCAAAAAGATTTTATATCAGGTTGAAATTGTGCTGAAACATTGCAATGAGTTTACAGTAGGCCTCAGACAATCAGGAACACACATGTAATATATATATTCTGTTTTTGTGACATACAAAGGCAAGTCAAATGAAACCTAATTGATCAAACACAGCATTCAAATCTTCCAAGTTGTGAAATTGAAGAGAACAGAAGGAGGACATGGGGGACATTATTTACCTCGACATTCTTACACATTCCAGTGATGCTTACTCCCAGGTTTCACCTATTCTCTCTATAGAATAGTTTCTTCTCTCTTAAATGTAATAACGCTTTAAATGGTTTTTTGCAAAGATCCATAAACAGAAAGTGAGGGAACTATTTTGAACATACCTTATTAAATGGGCTACTTCATGTCCCTGTTGCTCACTGCTTACCTGTAATGAGCTAAGGTGAATAAAATCAGT
Source organism: Cordylochernes scorpioides (assembly GCA_030710605.1). Taxonomy (NCBI): domain Eukaryota; kingdom Metazoa; phylum Arthropoda; class Arachnida; order Pseudoscorpiones; family Chernetidae; genus Cordylochernes; species Cordylochernes scorpioides. The sequence goes on along the minus strand of CP092882.1, from coordinate 72,476,003 downwards.
TGAACCTAGCAATCCTGCAACGCCTCTTTTATGGCCTTCCTTCATGCACCGACAGCACATGGCACTACACTAAAAAAATATTGTTTCACAATTTAGGTGATAGTTATTTCTTCAACAAGAGAAGCTCCAGTTTTGAAAATAGGCCAGGAATTTGTGGGGCTTGGTTGAAGACTTGTATGTAAGCCACTTATTACTGAGGAGCATGGACTCTTGGAATTTGTGTAATATTTGCATAAGGGGAAAGGAAACAACAACAAGCCAGTCTATAGAGGTAGTTTTCACATCCAGTAAACATATTGGTCTACAATAATGGATTGAGCAACAAAAATATTTACCCGATAATTTAGCATTTAGAACTTTGTCATATTCCACGCGGATCTCATTCTCCCGCTCCTTGAGCATGCGCTCGCAGATGAGGCCAATCTGGCGGTAGGTGAAGAGGGGTTGGTCACGGGGATTCTGGGCCAACATGCCTGTGGCATTGGTGCTGGGAGTACCACTGGAGGTAGGAGAAACTGGGGGCTGCAGGTGTCTGCGTCGCTGCAGCCGCTTCACCTCATTGCGGATGTTGGCAGCTATCTCTTCTGTCAAACCACATGTTGGATATAAATAGTTACATTTGAGAGAGTATATATGCAGCTGGGTTTTTTTAAATCAAATAAAGCTTATTTTGAATCAAAATTGATAAATATGTGTTTAAATATATTTTGATGCAAAATATAGGATGTTTGTAATTGTGATAAATCACATGGATTGCTCAATAGTCAAGATCATTATAGTAATAATAAGGATACATTTCATTAACAACACTCACATCATTATTTTAGGGGTAAGGTTACAAGAAACACAAGGACTAACCACATACATTTATTTGAACCTTGTGTTAAAAACTGGTAAATAATTTTGATTGAAATAAAGTATATTAGAGAAGGATCTAAAAAAGGATTTAGACCATCTCAAGGTTACATGGAAAGAATATCCCTTAAAATAATTTTAATGGTTCATTTTATGGTTCTCATATTCTCAGTTTATGGTTCAGAAATTTGGTTCGGCTGAGCTGGAAACTTCTAGTATTTCTATAGACATAAGATGACAAACACTCACTTTTCAATAGATAACCAAGCTTCTGTTGTAATGCAATTCCATTGTAAACTTATTTTTATACTTAATCTTATATTTATTTAGGATAGAAAATTGGCAAAGATGCAGAATTATTTTCAAATTTATACGTTACAAAAATTTAAATGTTGAACTTGGAAATGTTGGGGCACGTTTTTGTAACCATACCCCAACAGAAGGCGTATGTATAATCAAATCAAATGGATACATGGCTTCCCTCCCACATAGACTTACAGACCATTTTTTTGCCCAGAAACTTAGACACTTGGTGACACCAGACTTCCATGCCGAAAGCTGATGCCTGGTAAAGAAGAAGACATCCAGAGACATCCGAGCTGGAAACTGTTGTTTCATATGTACATATATTCCCCTCACCAAAAATTTAGAAACTTAGACACTTGGTGACACCAGACTTCCATGCCGAAAGCTGATGCCTGGTAAAGAAGAAGACATCCAGAGACATCCGAGCTGGAAACTGTTGTTTCATATGTACATATATTCCCCTCACCAAAAATTTAGGTAAAGGTGACCAGAAAAAAAAAAAAAAAAAAAAAAAGGAGAAAAATGGAGAAGGAAGATCTCTAAAGACTGAAACTTATAAAATATCCTTCCAGAGAAAGGAAAGCATCACATTACAGTCCAGGTAAAAAGGGCCTGGGTCAATTTTAGCCAAGACGGGGGGGGGGCGATATATATACCATCCCGAGAAAAAGGGAGGATTGTATTTCAACCCATGTGGAAGGACAGAGGGAGGGAGTCTGAAATCTTACACTACCGCAGGGGTTGTTTCTCTCTTTAGATTTTTTTTGTTTTGGTAATACTATATGTTCTATTTTGAAGGGGAGAGGCCTGGGGCGTCTATGAAATTGATACTGGAGCCGTTGGCCATTTTGATTGGTGTTCTTTCGGCGAATGAAAATGGAGAATGAGATGATATAAAAGAAGGTTCTTTGCCAAAAGGCGGGGGATTCGATCGGAGTCGCTCAGTGAGAAGGACGATTTTTAGACGGGCCTGAGACGTAGAGGAGACCAGACCTTGCCGCCGCTTTCGAGAGAAGGTAAGCCCCTTGCCATTATGGCTTAGCCCCCCCTTTTATTTTTCGAACAGAAGCTAATCTATTTAGATTCTGAATGGGCCCTAAAGGGCTTTAAGTGACTTAAAAAGGAGTGTTAGGGTTCGTATATTTTGTCCCGCTAGAATAGATGGAGATCTAGGTCCCCCCCCCCCCTTTTGTGTAGTAGCCAACCTAGATTTCGCATGGGCCCTAAAGGGCTATAAAGTAACTTCAGGTCACCTCTACCTAAATTTTACTATGTAAATAGCATATCTCGTCAGTTTAGACATGTTCCCAAATTTTAAGATATTTAAATAAATATCTAGAGAAATTTTCTTGTCTCCTCTGTTACCTATTTCATACATAACTTGCCTTATGGTGCTATTCCAATTGTTTAAATGAAATGTTGTATGTTTATCACCTATTTGAAGGGAATGTTACTAATAATCAAGTCTCCCATAAATTACCGGCCACATACATTGCCGCGAGTGTCTGTGTTTCAGTGTTTTATAGATTGCCCAAATTAATAATGATCTCGTGGGTTATCTGATGAAATTGTATAATAGTGTCGCAGCTGTTTCCATCTTTAGACCATTGTACTGACAATATTATATGCTCAATCCTTGCTTTAGCTCAACTCTTAATCAATTACAGAGTTTTTCCCCCCTTTTCTTTTTTATTTATTTTTATTTATCCTGTTTGCACAAATTGTATTACATGTGATGATGTAAAGACATATGCCGATAGTGCATCACTGACAACTGTGCTGCTATTATACAACATTAAGGTCTTGCTGCGGGTTATATACATGGGGTTGTTGGCCTAAATTGCTATATATATATATATATTTAAGTAAGGAGACTTTAATAAGTCACATCGTGTAACCTCCCTTTTCAACTATCCAAACCGGGGAACACATCAATGGCGCCCAACGTGGGGCTCGAATTTAGTATATGTTTCTTCCCCTATACTTTAGAAATATATACCTAATGAAAAGCCATACTATTTTTAAGTATTGGTGAAGTAGTCCACGCATCCTGAGATTAACAGTCTATTATAAATCGTGAATTTTAATTTATGCTTTCCGTTTCACGGGCATTTTATCAGGCAATGAAAGTTATGTTGAGGCGGTGTATACCGCATCTCTCGCCGCTGTCTTTTACGATTCACATTGTTTGTGGCAAAACCTTAATATTATCATTGATTTCTGATATCAAAGTAAAACGTCTATGGGGATGAGTATCTTTTATTCTGGTCTTCTCGAGCTTTCGAGCTTGTCCGCCCTTCTACAGGAGAAACATATACAATATATCAAGAAAATATGACGTCGCCTGATGCTAAAACTATTATGATTCTATGTACATATATATATATACATTAGAAAGTTTTGCATATTATTTGTTTTCTTAAGACATATTTTTTTGGATTAAGGTATTACACATATTCTACTATTGTTTGCTATATTCTATGAATTATCTTATAGGTTAGAAATTCTATTATTTAAGTAGTTTTATAATAGTTATTGGCTATTACATATAAGTTACTTATATTATTGTTGATATTATTAGCTGGTACTAGGATATATTGTGTTATATGTTTCGGGCAAATCTATTTCTATTAATGCTATTGTGTTTTCTGAATAATAGAGAATCAATTATAAGCCTTTGATAATTGCTGTTTATGTTATTGTAATGTATTCTAGGTTCTCCTAATGCGAAAGTGTGACCTGTTCCTTTGCAGTATTGGAAAATTAGAGACCTATTGTCTTGATTAATAACGTTGCGTCTATTGCAACCGACCTTTTTTTTTTTTTTTTTCATGATGCCGCCAACTGCATATGATCTTAAATATCCTATATACACTCTGACAAGGGAAGGTTATCCTGAATTGACAAATGTACAATTTTTGTCTATAGTAGAGATTCCCAAGATTCTATTTCTGAAACATTTATTTTTTTTTTAGATGAAGACAAATAAAACCATCTTGATAGTATTGAATTTTACAGTAAATATTTGCCAGCAGAAGGCATGATGAGATTACATGAAATTTAAACCAGTTATATGTTTAGTATGTTCCTTCAGTTGTAATTTGACACCGTCTTGAAATAAAGAAATTGGACGGTGCGCTATATCTTGATGCTGGATATTTCTGTGTCAGAAAGGTGTAGTTATTCTGTTTAATGAGAATTCCAATAATTATCGAAATTTAGCAGATTATCATTGGGGATTTGAACAACTGTCTTGAAAATTTTTGAACAGCCTGAGTAGATAAAGGAATCCTGGAGTTAGAGTGGAGAATTAGTAGTACAGACTGACCACTCGACGCAGATAACTCTAGAGAACAATTATTGTGTTAATCCGCCGTAGACAAGAAGAACATTGATCCTCAGGATATTCGATAGGCAGAATTTTGAGAATTGATAAAGTCATGGTTAAAGTTTACACAGGCATGTGGGAGTAAAGACAGTGATTTAAAGAGGCAGCCTTGTGTCTTAAATACTTTCAGTGGAAGCAGATGCCACTGCAAATATTCAGGTCTAATAATTTCCAAATTTGAAGTCATGCATGACGGGTTAGCACGGGATTGACGCCTGGACGGGCTTTTCACTGGGATTAATCGAGCTTGCGAAAGAACTAGAAGAAGTGTGACATGTCACGCCACTGTACTAAGATAATAATTGAGAAGATTTATGTTGAGCCAACTGAAATTAGTAAAGAATTAAGAGATTAAGGTCTTATTCTTTGAGTTTTACACTAATTTCAATTACGCGATATGGACGGCGTTATAAGTTGGGTGGAAATGGTTCGGCCGCAATGGGATGGTCTCCTGGAGATGGTACGATCAAATAATACTTATTGAATGCCGGGCGGGATCGCATAAAGCATTAAATGACATCGAGAAATACTTAAAGAAACACCCTAGAAGATTGGGGATCGACAAAATGACGACATGGAAAATGCTCAACATTGTACATTGGCAGCAAAATGATATCTTGCTATTGTATGGACGACCACTCCTTCCTGAAATGTGCAGCGGATGTTAGTCCCAGAATTAGGTCCTTTGAGGCGACACTTTCCTTTGCAGATGACATAAAGACGCATGACAAAACAGCACATGAGCATTTAAACTAACTTCAATTCCTGCCATTTATTAATTTAGTTGACCAATAGCTATAGAACCGCTGGAGACCTCCATACCCTGTGTGAATATTTTAGTGAGAAATGAGCGATTCAATTCTATGAGCCATAAGGTATCCTGTAAGATCGGAGTTGTACCCCATTCAATTTTTTTTTAATAGTAGCCAGTGCGAGATATTTCCAGGATTTTTTTTTTAACTGTCATATAATTCGAAAACTAGAAAACTACACCATTTTAATACAGTTTACGTTTAGCACCCATGTGGACTCAATATGACCATTGAATGAAAAAAATCGAAGACTAATGAGCGAGCCAACCTAAAGAGAACGAGTTTAATAGGCTTACAATCAATAGTTGAAGCAAACTATTCGCACAAATTTGTTATGTTCTCTCTCTAAATGATCTATGACATTATAGGTTTTCTTAACAAGGTAACTACCCCGCCGAGTGTATATGGAGTTATAAAGCTTAAGGGTCATAGGCTGTTGGAATAGAGTAGTTCAAAATTAAGAGTGATAATAGATCGGGATCCAGATCCCGATGACGGGTTTCGAGGAAACACCAGAGGGATGAAAAGGCAGTGAAATGTGTAGAAAATGATGGAAGAGAGATAGAGAGATGCAGAAAGATGTTGAAAGAGAAAGAATTGGAAAGGGTTGGATAAAGAGTTTTGTAAATAGTAGATAAAGGTTGATAGAAGAAAGTACATTTAATTTTGCAGTTTTTTTTTTTTTTTTTAAACATGTGTTCTAGTGCTAAGTGTTGAAAGGAGCTTTAACACCATGTTTCAGGGTTTGTGTGTTATTTATCTCAACCTTGTCTTTGTGCAGAATACCGTCTCACAACCTTACTGTAGTGTTTGTTGCCATCTTTAAAGATCTTCACAGTTTGTTTTAATATTAGTGTGTATTTTGAGAAAATTGTCACAACCTTATCCTTGTATAGAACACCGTTTTTACACCGTTTTATTTAATAAGTTATATGAGAGATTTTAGATATAGTATAAGAGTTACTATTTACATGAGCCAAATCGACCCAACAGTTAGAGCAAGAGGGGGGAACTCAGATATTTCCTCCTTTCACGTGACGCGACTGTTCACCCCGACCGGTCGTGCCAGATAAAAGGGAATACCAGGAAACTCTGTCCTCCTTGCACTTCGGGTTTTGTGATAGGGCTCCATGCTCGCTACAAGGACTACATCTTGGGTTTTCGTGTTCTCCTAGTGTAGAATTGGCTCAGCCTCATTTTTAGTATAGTATATAATTAAGAGTTGTCTCACAACCTTGTTTTAATATGACACACCGTTTTGAAGAGCTTGTACAACCTGTCAGGATATGATTTAGGAAAATTTTAGTTTCTTTTTATTGTTATGTTACAATTTTATCCAACAAGGGGTGACAACCAGAGCGGACTCAGAAGTAATGAGACGAGGGGAAATTGACAGAGTTAGTGTGAACAGTTTAACTTTACGCAGGTCTACAAGGGTGAAAAGGCCCACACAGTGTAAATTCTGCTTAGACTGTCGCCACTAACTAGGATTTTGGAGTGTGTACGGAGAATCAGCTCGATAGAATGAGAAGTTTAGAGATTTCAACCTTTTTTTTTTAAACCTTTCTTTTTTTTTTAAAGTAGAACTTCATTAGGATTCCTTTTTTTTTTTTTAATACAAACTATTTCTTGTTAAAACCCGAGTTTCAAAGACCAATGAGAATAATGTATACCATTGTGAATTAACTATTTAGTGTAAATCTGAAATTTTAGTTATTATCAGGAGTAATAGGTGAAGGAAGGTGTAGGAAATCACAACTTAGAGGGGGGCTATGTCTAAAACAACAAACCTAATAGGCATCCTATGGCTTGTGTTGGGTAATTCAGAAACCCTATAATCCCTGGCCTTCAGGTAGTAGCTTTGAAATAGGTTTCTAATGAGGACATGAAAGGTCAATCTTTCAGAGTAAAGTTGTGAAGTGTAGGGACCCTAAGCCAGGGGTAGAAGTTAAGTAGGCCCAGATCGTAGTCGATCCTCGGAAAGCACTTGAGAATGTTAGTGTTGGGTAGTGAATCGTAAACCCTATAAATCCATCTTTCAATAGAGTGTTGAGGTCGGACTACTGCAAAGGGGACAGACGCAAGGTGAAGTAGGAAGAAAGTGACTTCACCCACGGTGGCTAGGGGAGTGACTCAATCCCGCTTTTATGAGGTGTCACGTTTAATGGTCCTTTATTCGCCATTATAATTTGTGTATGTCTTTATAGAATTGTCGTGAAAAATCGCTTAGTGTCAAGGCAAGGGCAGTTTTTTGAAGTTACACTGATTTTTTTTTTTGGTAGGTTAGCTTCCAGATTATTTAGAATTGTTAACAATTATTGTTAACAATCATTTATCGAGTATAAAGTATTAGTATATATAGAGCTTGTACAGAGGCATTTCTTTTGAGTAACATAGGGCTTTAGTTCCCAATTTGTTTTAGTTTTATTATTTTATTTGATTTCACATTGTGTCCTGAAATATGTTATTATTTGTTAGGATCTATTGATATTGATAAACGAGTATTTTGGCCTTTGTAGCAGCTTTTAACTTTAGTATGAGTGCATTCCGCGAATGATAGGGGGGAGGGTGTATGAAAGAATTGGAATAATGAATGTGTAGAAGGTTAAAAACTATTATACTGTGAGCCCAAAATACATTAGATTAGGATTAAGGACTTTAATAGGATCGATTTTATTTTATTTTATTTTTTATTTCGAATTTTGTTAGGACCGAGAAGCCTCAAACAGGACAACTACAACTCTATCTAGTTAGAAAATATTCGCTCCCTTTTGTTAGGTCCCTCGTTAGGGGGTATAATTTTCCTTTGATTTTCTTTTATCTTAGTTTAGCTTGAATTCTAAGGATTGTGGATAAATGATCCCTATCCCGACCCTCAGACTTGGAGATAGTGGAAGGCAGGGATCAAGCCGAATTTCCCACTCAACTCCTCCTCGCAAGAGGAAACGAAGAGGTATAGATTGAATTTTATGCAGGATGGGGGATTTGTTTTAGCCATGCCGTATAGCCTGGGGTATAACGGCGCGACCTTGGGTGACCGATCTGACACCGTAGTTTCGACGCTTTTAGCGTGGCTGGAGCGAGGGTGTTGCAGACGGGAGGTCCTGTAAGATTGGCAAGTAGGCAGAGATTGCCCAGTTATTCTAGACGAAGTGTTTCCGTCTATTGAATTTTTTTTGGTACCAGTTTGATCCCCCATAGCTAGCGGAAGTTTCTTCTAATAAAGGATTCGCCCTGCCATACGTTTTGTTGGAATGAATTCGAGTATAAGACCGATTCGAGAGGCAAAATAAGTAATTATTAGGACCTTCAACGAGTTTAAACTCGTTTCATGATAGGATAAGATTTTGAAGTATTAGTTAAATATAGGGACCGCGAACGAGACGCCAGAACGAGCCAATGAGTCAAAGTTTTAGAAGTGTTGTATTGAGGACAGTAGAATTAAGAGCAGTTATACAGGGAGTAGAATTCTGAAGGAATTTGTAAAAGAACCAAAATTTCAGATTGATAAAATTCAAATTTATAAGATGTAGATTTGTAGGATTCAGGTCAATGAATAGAGGGTATATTAGTAGATGAAAGTAATATGAATTTCTTGGAAGGGGGAGGTAGCTGAACTGTACACACCCCAGAGGCAAGGTAAACGGAGCCACAAACAAAATAGTAGAAGTTGATTAGTTTCTCTGTCAAACAGAGAGCTTTCTTCATACGGTTGTCACCCTAGATTTAAATGGACTGTGTAGTTTAATAGAGGTCTGGGATATATTCCATTTAACCAAGATTCCAAATGACGTACCCATCTGAGTTGAGAGTTTGTAACAGAGGAATCTAACACATAAGAGAAAACCCACCCTCCAGTAGGATCGGGATAGACGAATATTACCCAGTGACCAACTCGTGATTCCAGACTGAATAAGATTGAAAAACTTAACTGAGATACTAAACCTTGAACCTTCAGCGCACAAATATATATAATGTGTTTTCATTTTCTAATTGAATATGTTATTATTTTATATCATATATATTATATTATAATCATATGCTATTCATTTCAACAATTTTATTTCCTTTGATATTCATGATATTAGTAATATTTACCGGCCATGTTGCGATTTTTTTTAACATGTTGTCATGGCTTATTCTTCCCTTAAGGCATGATCTATTTTATCCTTATTGTCTTTTATCCGCCTTACTTGTATAAGTATATATATTTTGTCATCATATATAATTTTGTAGTAGTTTTCTTTATCATCTATCATGGGATGATTTTTATCATATTTAATCACTATCTGCATGATACGTGTTTTCTTCAATATATATATTATACCCATCATATAACATGGAAGGATTCATTTTATCATTACATATTTCGTGCCTTATTTAATAATTACTTTCACAATTTGTTTTCTGTAACCTTTTTTTTTTTTTATTTAGCAAAAGTCATCATGTCATAGGCTAATCATTATGTATCAAGATATTTCTTTCAGCTAACTATAATTATCCTTTCCTTTGATTGTATATGTATAACTATACCACACGAATGTCTTGATTGGTACTTAAATAAAGATGCTGGCATGTTTTAGGAGTTGGACTAGTCAGTTATTTCTAAACGACTCCTTGGCGCCCAAATTTTTATATATAATATGTAATAGGGAAATGTTCTAACTGTATTGTTAGCAGAAAGAAGGTAGCAATGAATCCAGCACCACAAGAGGCAAGGATGGGGTTGAGAGGACTTACCACAAGGAGGGTCTACTCCTCAAGGCCAAAGAAGAAAGTGGAAGGGTGGTATATATACCCATGAATGGTAAGACAGATGACCTTGCTTACTTCCATACATATGATATGACTGTCCCTAATAACCTATTTTGATAACAGTGTTCTGACAGAATAATAGCACATAAAAAAACCCTTTGCCAGGATGCACAATGCCCACTAATGTTCGGAATAATAAACATCTAGAATAGCATACCATCATTTTGATTAGCCTTATCTTCCCTATAGGTTTCGGTACACCTGACTTCACCTAGTAATGGAAAATGCATTTTGCTAGAAATGGGCCTGCTTTCATAGTAACTGATGAAAGGCAGATGAATAATGAATAGCACAAACGCATTTGTCCATTACTTGGCAGGGGGAGGATTGTTGGGGCACGTTTTTGTAACCATACCCCAACAGAAGGCGTATGTATAATCAAATCAAATGGATACATGGCTTCCCTCCCACATAGACTTACAGACCATTTTTTTGCCCAGAAACTTAGACACTTGGTGACACCAGACTTCCATGCCGAAAGCTGATGCCTGGTAAAGAAGAAGACATCCAGAGACATCCGAGCTGGAAACTGTTGTTTCATATGTACATATATTCCCCTCACCAAAAATTTAGAAACTTAGACACTTGGTGACACCAGACTTCCATGCCGAAAGCTGATGCCTGGTAAAGAAGAAGACATCCAGAGACATCCGAGCTGGAAACTGTTGTTTCATATGTACATATATTCCCCTCACCAAAAATTTAGGTAAAGGTGACCAGAAAAAAAAAAAAAAAAAAAAAAGGAGAAAAATGGAGAAGGAAGATCTCTAAAGACTGAAACTTATAAAATATCCTTCCAGAGAAAGGAAAGCATCACATTACAGTCCAGGTAAAAAGGGCCTGGGTCAATTTTAGCCAAGACGGGGGGGCGATATATATACCATCCCGAGAAAAAGGGAGGATTGTATTTCAACCCATGTGGAAGGACAGAGGGAGGGAGTCTGAAATCTTACACTACCGCAGGGGTTGTTTCTCTCTTTAGATTTTTTTTGTTTTGGTAATACTATATGTTCTATTTTGAAGGGGAGAGGCCTGGGGCGTCTATGAAATTGATACTGGAGCCGTTGGCCATTTTGATTGGTGTTCTTTCGGCGAATGAAAATGGAGAATGAGATGATATAAAAGAAGGTTCTTTGCCAAAAGGCGGGGGATTCGATCGGAGTCGCTCAGTGAGAAGGACGATTTTTAGACGGGCCTGAGACGTAGAGGAGACCAGACCTTGCCGCCGCTTTCGAGAGAAGGTAAGCCCCTTGCCATTATGGCTTAGCCCCCCCTTTTATTTTTCGAACAGAAGCTAATCTATTTAGATTCTGAATGGGCCCTAAAGGGCTTTAAGTGACTTAAAAAGGAGTGTTAGGGTTCGTATATTTTGTCCCGCTAGAATAGATGGAGATCTAGGTCCCCCCCCCCCCTTTTGTGTAGTAGCCAACCTAGATTTCGCATGGGCCCTAAAGGGCTATAAAGTAACTTCAGGTCACCTCTACCTAAATTTTACTATGTAAATAGCATATCTCGTCAGTTTAGACATGTTCCCAAATTTTAAGATATTTAAATAAATATCTAGAGAAATTTTCTTGTCTCCTCTGTTACCTATTTCATACATAACTTGCCTTATGGTGCTATTCCAATTGTTTAAATGAAATGTTGTATGTTTATCACCTATTTGAAGGGAATGTTACTAATAATCAAGTCTCCCATAAATTACCGGCCACATACATTGCCGCGAGTGTCTGTGTTTCAGTGTTTTATAGATTGCCCAAATTAATAATGATCTCGTGGGTTATCTGATGAAATTGTATAATAGTGTCGCAGCTGTTTCCATCTTTAGACCATTGTACTGACAATATTATATGCTCAATCCTTGCTTTAGCTCAACTCTTAATCAATTACAGAGTTTTTCCCCCCTTTTCTTTTTTATTTATTTTTATTTATCCTGTTTGCACAAATTGTATTACATGTGATGATGTAAAGACATATGCCGATAGTGCATCACTGACAACTGTGCTGCTATTATACAACATTAAGGTCTTGCTGCGGGTTATATACATGGGGTTGTTGGCCTAAATTGCTATATATATATATATATTTAAGTAAGGAGACTTTAATAAGTCACATCGTGTAACCTCCCTTTTCAACTATCCAAACCGGGGAACACATCAGAAATATACTAAGAAAGGGGGCATTTCTTTATTGTGCAACTGAAAGTTGCTGATGGCTTTCACCATCTATTGGAATAAATATCAACTATCACATTTGTACTATTTTTTCACATTGGAAATTTACATTTTATTTTAATTATTCTCAATAAATGCTCGTTCTGATAGCACATCATAACTTTCTCTTTTAAAATCTTGCACATTTGAAAGAAATAAGACATGATGGCTTATCGTTTATTTAAAGCTTTATGATGGAGAGCTATTGGGAGCACGTCAAGTGAAGCCACCAAATGGCGTAATGTTAACAGAAATGTGGTCTACTAGCTCTGGAGATAATTCAGTTAAACCATTACCAGAAAACAAGGGCTAGGCCAAAAAGCACCACAATCCAATAATACATCTACTCAGCTCTCACATGTGCCTCTGGGACAACTGGGTTTCAAAGCAAACAGCTTATCCATGGCACCAAGCTTCTTTATGGTTCTCACCCCTTGAATTAGATCAGTTGTTGTCTTAGGTGCAAGTTTAGATACTGGTTCATGACAAATCATTATCTAACCCATTTCCTTTCCATCAATTTCAGAGAAAATGACAATAGGATGGCTTCATTCTGAAGAGTTATTTTATGGATGCAAATGCTTTTCCACATAGGTCAGTGTTATTGAGTGAAGATGTCAGCCAGATCACCAGCCAATAGAACATGACTGGGATATCTTGGAGCTCATCGGCCCCTCCACTTCTTGAACTAATATTTGCTCTTTTGGAGGAGTGGGATTTATTGTCTCTTCCAAAGTTTGCATCAAAGCTCATTGTGGAAGCGACCATACACCCTATTGACTACCTAATTAAAGCTCATTGTGGAAGCGACCATACACCCTATTGACTACCTAATTAAAGCTCATTGTGGAAGCGACCATACACCCTATTGACTACCTAATTGTAGGAAATAAGATGCCACATTTTAGGGTAAAATTTGAAATAATTTACAATTTTTTTAGCCATAGGGCTAAGGTCGTTACCCATAAACTATTTGTGTACCAAATTTCACAATTTTGATATTTGTTTCAAAATCTACATTTTGTATTCATTTATTCATTCAATTTTGGACAACAGTATAGTGAAGAAGTGTGTAAAACAAAGATAGACCAAATCCAAATAAATTAATAGTTTCGGTAAGGGCGTTGTTACCATTGTCTGATGATGGTAACAACACTGTTACCGAAACATCAGACAATTTATTTGGTCTTATTACCTTGTAGTTCTAAACTATAATCCAAATTGTGCCTTATTAAAAAATGAGCAAAAGTATACAATCTGATCAAATTGTCCACGGTAACAAGGGGTAGTCATGAGATAATAGACTGTACACAGCCTAGGGTACTCTCCATGTGGAAAGAGGTTGGTTACTTGCACCCATTGGTGGAGTAGAATTACAAGTCAGTGGTCATTGAGGTATACTTTTTAAAACATAACTACAGTAGTCGACCTTGTAAGGCACAGATTGTAACCCTACTACCTCTCATGAACGACCAGCGACCACTAAAAATTTTTTTTTTCTCTTATGAGAGATGCATTATAAACAATACATGAGTCTATTCACACACAACTATGAAATAGAAAAGTTTTCTGGGGCAATGTATCAAGAACAGATTGGAATTGAAAAATATATAATTTCCACCCAATATTACAAGTGCCACCAGCTATTTGATCAAGGCAACCTTCAAAATTTTAAGAGTTAAAATATAGATGCAAAATATATTTTAATGTCTATAGATAGTGTAATAAAACCATCTCACATGTTTTATTATACCTCTTATTAAATATCTTTGCACTCATCAAGAATGGCTTCCAAAATAAAGAAAAAGTAAAGAAAGGTGTTCACAAAAAAAAACACATTTTCAAAGTGAAACAAATGCAGGCAAAATTTTAGAATATGTTAAAATAAGAAATTTTAATTATAAGAGATAAAAATAAAGGCTATTAAAAATTGTTACAAAAGGAATCAACCTCAACTTTGTCGTGCGATCGTACATTTTAGCATGCCGTTTTTTAAAAGCTTTTTATATTTAGCTTGCTTAACCTAGGCTTAAAAAATACACAAATAGATGGGCACATGGTGCAACAAAAATAATTTTTATGCCATGAATTAGGGTGATTTTAAAGCCAGCTATGGTTTACATGACAGCTTCAAAACAAAACAAAATCTAGACTTCAGAAGAATATGAGGAAATGGAGGAAAAATACTTGTTTGAAAAGGACAATGCTTGAAGAGTGCAACAAGGAATTAGTGGCATTTTTTAAAAGTAAACTCATTGTATTATATGATGTGGATAATTTCACACCTTATAGTTGCTAGGATGTGTTTTAAATTAGACATAGAACATGTATGGTAATGGTGAGAATTCAGCATTTTAATAAATGGAAATATTTAATCAAGAGGTAGTCTCCTTTAATTATACAATCTAAAAATTTTGAAAAGTAAAAACAAACCATGGCAATACTGAACCAAAAGAGGGGTGGGGTTAATGCAATGAGCTAGTATTTGGATAATAATCTTAACCCTTAACTGGACGGGTTGGGTAGATTCTGCCCATGCATAAATTTGATATAAGAAAAAAATATATTTTTCGTTTACCTAGAGCTACAAGCTTTCATGTATTCTAATTTTACAGTGATACAAACATTTTCCATCCATCGTTTATAAATTTCAGTTTTGGGAGGGGGGTTAAATTTGCATGTGTGGGCGGATTCCGCCCAGCCCGTCCAGAAGCGTGAGAATTTTTCGTGTCAGTGTTAGCTCGTGGCTCATACTTGAGTCTATCTTCCGCTATTTTTAGCTTCCTTTTTTTTTAAATAACACTTATTACTTTGGATAAGTAGAATTATCAATCAAGTCAACAGAGAGAACTATCCCTGCCAACCCAAAATATATATGTTTTAGAGATTAGTCGACCACACTTTGGAAGAAATATTCCAGCAGACAATTGGTTCACTTCAGTAGAATTATTTGATAAGTTGAAAGAACATGGCCTTACATATATAGGAACGATGAGAAAGAAAAAACCTTAGATTCATCACAATTTCAACCGCACCCTAATAGAGAATCAGGAACCTCTATTTTTGGTTTCTCTGGAACAACCACTTTAGTCTCCTATGTTCCAAAAAAAAAAAGAAGTAAAGAAAATCGGTAATCAGATTGATAAAAAGGGTAAAAAGGAAAGGAGTCCTATTATTGTTGATCTTGGGAGAGCATTGACTGATGAACACCTGGCCACACGTAATCTCAATTCTCTCCCACTGCAATAATTACAGACAACAATTCAAGAAGAATGATGGTTCAAGTTAACCAAGTGAATCTACGATGCCACAACAATCTGATACTCCAAAAAAGTGCTACAAATGTCCATCAAAAAGCGCAGTAAAAATAAATACCCTTTGCTCTGTATGTCAACTAAGCGTTTGCAATAACATTTCTTAAGAATTTGTGAAAACTGTAAATAGATTATATTCAGAATTTTTAAAAGTCAAAATCTGTATATTAACTATTTATTAATTAAATATATATTTTAAAATATTGATTTTAATCAATATTTAGCACTTATTTCATGAAGTTACATAAGTGGGTTGAATCTACCCAACCCGTCCAGTTACGTAAGTAAAATCCACCCGTCCAGTTAAGGGTTAAGATACTCTAATTCAACCAAAAGTTGATATTTTGGGATGTTTGTATTTAACCAATTGTGCTTTTAAATTATAAACCTAATATGATAAAGCACAATTTGGATTATAGATTTAATAAAAGAAAATAAGACCTATAATCCAAATAATTTATTAGTGTGTGACGTTTCGGCCAAAAGACAATTCTTTTGTCTGATGATGGTGACAATGTTGTTGCCGAAACGTCACACACTAATAAATTATTTGGATTAGGTCTTATTTTCTTTTATAAACCTAATAATACACACACAATGTCAGAATGATGACAATTTATATTATAATCAAGAGATTATTTGTAATTAGTTTTGCTTGATAATCTAAATTTATTGAATTGGGAGGAGCCATTTTCATAGAAAACCAGTTTATGTTTTTTAAACTTCAGAGATGAGGTTGATGCTATTTCCCTGTTTACACATTCCTTCATACATTATAATGACCACCACCAGCAAGGTCACATTTTGGAGAATTTTTAAGATAAACAGAATTAAAACCAAAAATGTATATTCTTGTAGTTGTTGGATCATTCAATGGGTGTGAGAACTGAATATTGAAGAGTGCTGCAAAGTCATCGTCCCACAAACATCAAATAACCTACCAGGTCTATTAGTATGAAACGCGAAAATGGCCGCCAGAAGGCACTGTGCAACTTTATTTGAGCTGACGGTGGTGCTGTTGCAGGCGTTTTGTTTTTTGACCCACGTGGCATCAGCACGTGTGCAGTTTTAGAAAAATTCAAATCGTGGAAAATTTCTGGAGCCCTTGGAAAATGGCGATTTCCGAGCCAAAAAGTGCTCATTTGCGGGAAGTTTTGTTGTTCACCTTCAACTGGAAGAAAAGTGCCACCGAAGCCCACCGAATACACGAGGAAGTTTACGGCGACCACGCTCTGAGCAAATCGCAGTGTTACAGGTGGTTTAAAAAATTCCAAAGTGGCGATTTCGAACTTGATAATGAACCACGTGGAAAACCGCCCCAAAAGTTTGAGGACGCTGAACTGCAAGCTTTGTTGGATGAGGACAGTACCCAAATGCAGGAGAAACTCGCGAAACAGCTCTAGGTGTCTCAAGGTGCTGTTTCCCTCCGCTTAAACAGCCTCGGAATGATCCAAAAGCTTTCCAGATGGGTCCCCCACGAGTTGAGCGAAAAGCAGCAAGAACGGCGTCTGGTAACCTGCGCAGGGCTGCTCGCCAGGCATGAAAAGAAGTAATTTTTGCACCGAATTGTAACTTCTGATGAGAAATGGATCCACTTCACTTCAGCAATCCTACACGCCAAAAATCGTGGGGCCTGCCCGGCCAATTTCCAAAACAGGCACCTAGACCCAATCGCTTCGGAAAAAAGGCAATGCTTTGCGTATGGTGGGACCAGACCGGCGTAGTATATTTCGAGCTCCTGAAACCTGGCGAAACGGTCAATACTAGTCGCTACGAACAACAAATGCATGGTTTAAGAGAGGCGTTGAATGAAAAAAGACAGAAATGGCATGAAAAGCACAACAAGCTGATACTGCAGCATCACAACGCTCCAGCCCGCAACGCTACAGTGGCCAAAAACACCATAAAAGACTTGGGCTGGGAACTCTTACCCCACCCGCCGTACTCACCAGACTTAGCGCCGTAGGACTACCACCTTTTTACATCTTTAGGGCACGCCCTAAAAAACCAGGAATTTTTTTAACTCAGACATACTCAGAAAATGACTTGTTGACTGGTTCAACTCAAAAGGAATAGAATTTTTCAGACAAGGAATTCGAAAATTGCCTGAAAGGTGGTCCGAGTGTATAGCTAATCAGGGCAATTAATTTGAATAAAAAATCTTTTGTTGTATGGAATTGGTGAACTTTTGAATTCACTGAAATTTTTCGCGTTTCATAGACCTGGTATATACAGTTAAACCAAGGATCTGTGGGTTGAATTAAAGTAAGTTAGATGATTTCATCACAAGATTCATTTCTAGTTTTATGATACCAATATACAAATAAAATGAAATTTTAGAAAATACTGTTGTAATATTTTTCTATTAATAGTGTGAATTGAAACCATTTGGACTTTTTTTTTTTAAATGTTCAACTTTTAGCGATGGATAAAATTGTATTATATAATACATTGTGTGTGGAACAGAGTAAAAATTACAAATAATATTTTAATCTGAATGCAATGGGATGAAAACAAATACATTTAGAAATTGAAGAAAAGGATAAAGAATTTATTTAAAACACAGTCGGGAGTTAGGCCTAAATCATCACGCCGTGATTTGTTTACTTGATGATTCAAGTGTCTGATGTCTTAAATAGTAAAATTTCTTTAGCCTTTTCTTTATTTTAAAAATTTATTTTCTTCCCATTGCATTTTTTACTTATATTGAATTAGTAAATGTATTTTTTCTTTACTCACAAAAATGTATTGATAAAATTTTATCCATCCCTAAAAGTTTATCATGAAACATTCTGAAAAAAATGTTCCAATGGTATCAATTACACTGTTAATTAAAATGTATTATTTTAATTATATATTGGGCTATCATCATAGAGAGAGTCCACTAGAAATGAATGTTGTGATGAAATCATTTAATTTATCACTTACTGCCAACCAAAAGCTTGGGGTGTCAAATTGAGAAGGTTTTTAAAAGCTTTTATTTAACTTGCTTTCCTGTCCGTCCGTTTGTCTCACTAAATCTTGCAATCGATTTTTAATATAATTTTAGAGCACGTAGAAATTTGGTACTTTTCAGAACCTGATGACAATGCAATTTGACAATTTTCAGACTTCTGAGTTGTCAGGGTGACCGGAAATGGACAAATTTCAAATTGCCTTTCAAATTTTGAAAATTAATTTTGGTATACTTCCAGATCACATAGAAGTATGAAACACTCACTCAGTCCAATGAACAATGCAAGTGTACAGATTTCTGGGTGGTCGGAATGAACAAATTTCTATATTTAAGCCTTATGTTACGCCCCTTACAAAGAATTGACCAATCCGCCGCGAGCAGGTTTCTGTCCATCTATTTAAGGCCCCAATGAAATTTTGTAAATTCATGACTAAAAACTAACTATATAATTAATTTTTTTTTAAATACATTTTTTAAAAATGTTTTTATTTAAATGTACTAAAAAGAAAAAATAAAATATTGTATCTTCTGTCATTGAGCAATTAGATGTATCTGAGTGAAAATAAAAGCAGCAGGGAAAGATCATATTTAGAGAAGAGGTAAAAATATAGCAAACACTTCACTAATCAGCTGTTACATATCACATTAGGTTCAAAATCACTCAGATACATCTAATTGCTCA
Organism: Cordylochernes scorpioides; assembly: GCA_030710605.1. Taxonomy (NCBI): domain Eukaryota; kingdom Metazoa; phylum Arthropoda; class Arachnida; order Pseudoscorpiones; family Chernetidae; genus Cordylochernes; species Cordylochernes scorpioides. Next base: position 72,456,662 of record CP092882.1, on the reverse strand, counting down.
ATGACAGAAGATACAATATTTTATTTTTTCCTTTTTAGTTTTTTTTATTTTTGCGTCCTGATACAAAAGTAAATTGAACACTATCATCAAATAATTCAGCATTAATATGTGGAAATGGAATTAAGTGGCCTGTGTATGGTTGGTCTTATATAATCTGACAAAGTAAAAACAAACCATGGCTATACTGAACAGTCCCATTGGGGTTCACTATAGAGGGGTTTTACTGCACATTTTTAACAAAATTATTTTTCAATATTTAATGGTATTTAACTACTTTTTTTTTTTAGATTCAACATATTAAAAAATAGCAACTCTCCAGTACTCTCTGTAAAAGAGACTAGGTGCTCTGGAGTATGCATACTGTTACACATTGATGATAAGGAATAATTTTGATGATAAACACAAGGTAATAAATAGTGTGTGAAGTAATAACACTGTTACATGACACTATTTATTTGGATTTGGTCTTATTACCTTGGTTTACATTGAAATGTTATTTTCAACTTATCAACATAAATGCAAATTCAAATAAACATTTGTGCACTATATGAAATAAGTTAGTTATAAATACCAGGTAATAAGACCAAATAAATTCTGTAACAACAACACTGGATACATCACCTTGTGTCTCCAATCCAATAATTGATCATTATAGTATGTATCATGACAGGCTGGGACACCTAGTGGAAGATTTGGGGTATGCCCTATATTTTCAGATATTTCCTTTTCTGAATTCTGTATCTTCCTTCAAAGTAGAAACTGTAGAGAAATGGAAGCAATGAATTCCAAGGAAATCCCATTGGAAGATGCTATAAATTCTATAGTTGATGGGTAAAATTATTATTCAAGATTATTCCTTTTGCATTCATCTTTACTTTGGAAGTCATTTATTTAAATTATCACTCTGATACATCATCAAGTTGGCTTTAATGAAATAAACACTGTTGTTATATGAATAAATACTAAGAGTAAATATGAAAGTAAAGCCTTTGCTTTTCCAGCTCCTCTCTTTCATTTGAAACCATCCTTGAAAGCAACAAGCCATAAGAACACATTAATGAACCATAGATTTCATCATCTCATCAATGTCTTTGATGCATTGTATGCTCCAACTTGTACTAGCATAAATATATACAGTGTATGAAAAGCTAACTAGAGGTTCAATTGATGCTGTGTGCCATTTTGTGGCAGCTTGTTTTTAAGTAACACAATGTCCAAAAATAAATTGATTACCTGTGTTTCTAATCTATAAACCAACTATGATTGCATTTAAGTGGTTCCAACTATTGGAGGATCTCAGCACAGAGTCCAACAGTAGAGACTTTCTGTAAAAGACTATCTAGCTGCAGAGTGTCCTCTTCCTGGAGAGTTGCAAATTGGCTAAACAATTAGTAGCTTGGAAAAACAAATGATTGGGCAAGGCACTTAGTCCCTATTTCTGCTCCGCGCTTATGGAATTGAAGACTTGAGGCGATGGCGTCGACCTTTCATATTAAATCTTACTTTTCCTTATTACTAATAGTTGTATATAGTTGCGGAACTACTGGTTTCCTGTGCTGCTCTTTTCCTGTTATTGCACCTTGTGCGGAGAATCTGTATAAGACTAACGTCTTAATAAAGGCTTTGTGTGTGTGATTGTGCAAGGCAATGAATGCTGGGTTATATTTAGGGATTTAATATTTAAGAGTTGTTATATATATATATAGAGCAGTCTAGGTCATGATAATCATGGTGGGCAGTAGATGGAAACACTCTAAATGTACCAACATGTCTACACAAGTGGAAAGCAGTTCAAATTTTGCACTTAGAAGGATGCCAGATTGGTTATTGGTGGGGTTAGACAAGATCGGAACCATTTAAACAATTTTTTTTTATTCAGAAAAAGTGTCCAAGGCCAAGTTATCTTGATGACTTCCACCAACCTCAGCACAACGAACTTTAAAAATTTCCAAAAGATACTCACTATGAAATGCACAAAAATGAGCAATTTATTTATTTATTTATTTTTAAAAAAATTCGGTAAATAATAAGATGCTTTGCCATGATGCCACAAGGCACCCCATTAGCCAATTATAAACAAACATTATAAATCATTAGAAATGATTGAATGAAATGTGAAAATTTTCACATTGGCATGGGAAATATTGGGGCATAAACATGGCAAAAAAAAACAAACTATTTTCTAGATATCTGAAAATAATTAATGTTAATCTTTAGTTGATAAATTGTAAAGTAAGAAAATATGGTTGTGCAACTTCATTCTAACTGACAAAAGTAGGGGAACACAGAAGCAATCTATACCATTGCTGGGTGAAAGACAATGCTTTTTTTTTTTTTTTTGGGGGGGGGGGGGGGGGGGGGAAGATGAGAAAAAAACAATGCACTGCTTGACTTTCCTAATTTCAAGATAAATATATATAATATTTATAATTTTGTGTATATTTTTTTTTTTTTACCAGATACAATAATTGAATTTTTATCAAATATTTTATTTTTATTGTGTGTGTGTTAATTACTTTACATCTCTTTAAGTTAAAAATGGGTAAAATTAAGTACTTTGACATAATATATGTACTATCACATTTTATGGTCAATATATTTGGATGGATGGGAAAAATGAACATTTTTAAGCCAAATATCTATTTTGACTAATTTTAAGGTAAATATCATTTGTTAATGTATTTTGAACAAATTTACTGGTCGATGGTTGGAAACCTGGCTGTGCCTAATGCATTGCTTATATAACGCATGGGCCAAAAATATAAGGATAATAATCGTAGTCAATTTTTTATATAAAATGAGATCTCGTGATTTGAGAGAGAAGTAACTTTACCAAAGATAATAAAAATGAGTATATCATATATATAGCCAAATATTCATTTTTATACCTATAATATTATTTAACTAATAAATTAATATCATTTTTTATTTTCCTCAAAAGCCATTGATAAAAATAAAAATGAATATTTTTAGCAAATACCTATGATTATGTGATGCGTATTACTTACCCGAAGTCCATTTTGTGGCAACTTGTCCGAAAGGAGATGGATGTTCGTTTATCTTTGATCCACTGGGTGGAGAGAGAGGCATACATCGTCGCCGTTTTGGTTTACTCCCTGGGCTATGAAGAGGGTCCCACTCAATGGGCCTTTTAAGCGTAGCACAAGCCATTTTGAATATTCGTAGTCTATTTCAATTTGGGAAACATAAACTATTAAATATTGCCTAAGGTATATTTACCAGGTATTTAAGTTATCAAATAAAGGGTAAATGTTTTTCTTAAGCTATAGAAACGGTAGTAAATCAAAAATACAAGGTAAAGAAATAACAAGATGGCGGACCCTAATTGAACTTTTTGATTGGTTAATTCTTCGAACAAGTTTTAAAGAGATCAGCGTCGTGAGATTTAAATTATAATCTGTGAATTAAAAATTCAATCTGTGATTGAAAATCTCTAAATTTTATTTTTAAAATATATATCTCTATCTCAATTTGTATTAAGATTCTTATATAATACCAATTGAATAAATTGTAAAATGTGTACTTTTATTTAACATATTATAAATAATTAGATAATAAAAAGGCATATATTGGATTGAATAAAAGATTCATTTGCCAATATTTCCGTTGGCTGAACGCCAAACCTTTATCAAGGCATCATATGGCATTCATATCAATGTATCATAAGGCATTTAATGCCTTGATAAAGGTTTTGCGTTCAGCCAACCGAAATATTGGCAAATAAATATTTTATTCAATCCAATATATGCCTTTTTATTTTCTAACGATTTAAATATGGGTTGCTCTATTTTCAAAAAAAAAAAATATTATGAATAAATAATTTTGAATGTGTGATTATTCTTATATGTATGTTTTTAACTTTTAATTAGACATTTTAAATTTATATTTAGACATTTTTCTTTTTGATTTAGACACTTCATTTTCATTTAGACATTTTCAATTTTAATTTAGACATTTTTCATTTTAATTTAGACACAAGGACTTTTTTATATAATCTTTATTTAAGACACTTTAAAACACGGTGTTGGTCGTTGGTTCAAAACTTGGTTCTCGTTCTCGTTGGTTGTTGCCAGCTAGCTCTCTACCTGGTCACATCTTTGCTTTCCTGCTTCTTGCCATGAACCCTGCCAAGAAGAAGAAGAAGAATGCCAAAAAGCCCATCGTGGACATCGCCGCCCTGGATAAGAAGGACGAAATGGTTATCTCCCGCAACCTCCAAGTCCTGCAGGCCTTTGGCCATCCCGCCCTCAAGTCCCTGCACGAAGACATGATCAAGTTCATCGCGTGGAGGACTAATCTGATCAGGACTCTTTGCGCTGAAGTGGAGAACCTTTCTGGCACGCTCAAAGCCCTCGCGGAGCTGGACAAATGCGCGGAGGAAAACAAGCCTCCAACTGCCTGTCACAGCACCCAAACCAGCCCAGCTCCTTCCTGCAAGGACTCCTGCTGCCAGACTGACTCAGTCAAGCCCGCCACCCCTGCCCCTGCTGCTCTCCCTGCCAAGAAGCCTGCCCCCACGCTGCCTGCTCCTGCTCCTGCAAAGAGGAAGCAGCCTGAGGCTCCCAACCCACCTGCAAAGAGGACCAACCTGCAAGGTCCTGCCAAACCTGTGCCCTCCCGCGCTTCTAAGCCGGCGGCCGCCGAGTGACCCTCCATGAAGAGAAATCGGCGGCCCACACAGTGGTTATTTCTGATAACCCGCAGGCCGACCCCAGGGAAATGCTAAAAGCTGTCCGCACTGCCCACACTCTCCTCCAAGGCGTCTGGGCTTCCCTGCGCACCAAGGGGAAGCTTGTCCTCCACTCCAGCAACCCGATACCATCCCAGCTGTTACCACCTCCCTGGCCAACAAGCTGGATGGCATGAAGGTCCGCCAACAAAAGGAGATCCTGCCTCGCATCTGCCTCTTCAAAGTGGATGAGGAGACATCCAACTCCACCATTGAGGAGACTCTCCTGGAAACCCCTGCAGTCAAACAACTTACTGAGGACAAGGTGGTGCGCTGGCGCACCGTTCTGCACCCAGAAACGGGACCTGCACCGCCTTCATCGAGGTGGACATCAAGACATTCAGAGCCCTGGTCATTCGCGGAAGGATCGTGGTGGATGGAGTAATCCTCAACTTCGAGGAGTTCATCCGCACCCGAGTCTGCTACTGCTGTTGTGGCTTCGGCCACAACTCTGCCCAATGCACCAGAGCTCCTAAGTGCTTCTACTGCGGTGAAGACGGCCATGAAGGCCGTGCCTGCCCCTCCATTGCCAACCAGCGCACTTCCAAGTGTGCCAACTGCTGCGCCAAGGGCCTCCCAGACAAGCACGAGGCGAGAGCCTCAAGTTCTAGGCTTCCAGGACCTCCTGCCTCCTCAACTGGACTCCATCCCCGCTTCTCACTGCATCAAGGCGCTGTTTCCCTGAACTCTCCAGCTTTCTCCACCCCTGCGATGACACCTCCACTGCCAGATCCTAAGATCCCTTGCCACCAGTTCGCGTTCTGCAGCCATGTTGGGGCTAGAAGACCTTATTTGATAGGCCAATTAGCCCGGAATTCAAGAATTCACTTTAGAACACAACTATGACAACATTAAATATAATATCGTTTTATTTCTACTAATTTTAAAATGAATAGAGGCTCGTATCAAGCAATATCAAAAGGAAAACAGGAAACTTTAATCAAGTTGGTGTGCTTACTAGGCAAAAACTCTTAAGTTATTGGACATCAATTATAGTTCTGCTATGCAAATTTATAAAAAAGAAGGCTAATTAAAATTAATGAAGAAAAAAGGACTTAGACAGAAAAAAATCATTAAGCGATTCAAATTTTATTTTGAAAAGTATATACAAAATGATTCTAGTATAACTTAAAAAAAAATTGAGAGATGAATTGAAAATATTTTAAATATAGAAGTGTCGAAAAAAACAATAATCAATGCAATAAAAGAGTTTAAAATTGCAACATCTTCGTACACATTTATTTTTAGCAAATCTTTATTGTCTTAGTAAAGTCTGATACAGCCTTTTATTGTTTATTTTCGGAACGCCAAAAAGTGACAAAAACAAATCAAAAAGGGATGATGATAACCTGCGTCTTGCAGATTAACATTTTCATAGAAACATATATATATACATATTTATTGCTAGCTATATATCACCATCTTCTCTCTTCAAACACGAAATCTCACAGGCGGTCTCCTCGCTCGAGGTGGGTTCCGCCTTAGGACAGGACCCTCCTCTTTCAAGGCCTCGGGGTCCAGCGAGCGAAGAGGCTCCAATGACTTTCCATCGTCTGTATCACTCTGAACCTCTGAATCTTGATCCGACCGCTGGCTAGTTAGTCCTGGCGACAGCGACTCCATATAACCTCTGTCTCGTACAACCTCCAAGATTATGGCACTGGGACCTGCTCCTCTTGAGTGCTCGGGTTGACGCTCTCCATCTCCACTCTCATCTTCCTCACCATTCCTCCACCTTTTTCTAATTTGATCCCTGTGATAGGCCTTTACCTGTCCGTGGATCAAAATGGTGTAGACTCTAGTTCCCTTCTTGCCCACAATTTTTCCTGGGATCCATTTATCACCACCTCTAAAGTTTTTACACCACACTAAATCATCTATCTGGAATTCTTCCAAATGGGTTCGCCGATCATACTTCATTTGCCTGGCTTGCTGGTCCCTAACTCTAGATGCCAAGCTGGGATGTACTCTGGTTCGAAGCGCACGCCCAATAAAGAGCTCTGATGGAGTCTTTCCCGTTGTCACATGCGGGGTGCTTCGATATGCCAGAAGAACTTTTGATAAGGTGTCTTGAATGGTGTATCCCCAATTTTCCTTTTATTTTTATCCAGGGCAGTCTTAATTGTTCTAACCGCTCTTTCAGCCAAGCCATTACTTTGCGGGTGGTACGCCGGGATCAATGTTTGTTTAATTCCATTTCCTTCCAGAAAACCTTTCATTTCACTACCAGTAAACTGAGGTCCATTATCAGATACAAGTTCCTCCGGTAGACCATAGGAAGAAAAAAGTCGCCGCAGTTGCTCAATGGTTTTGCGTGTGGTGGTCTCTCTCATTGGGATGGCTTCGATCCACTTTGAATGACTATCTACTACTATTAATAAATTAATGTTTTCCTTATTTGCAAAATCAATGTGAATTCTTTGCCAAGGTCTGGTTGACCATTTCCAGGGTTGCCATTTTCCTTTATTTGGCCCATCCTGGGATTGCTGACAGCTTCTGCACTTATTTACCAAAAACTCGATTTGGGTATCTAGATTTGGCCACCAAAAATGTGATCTTGCTACAGCCTTCATTTTGTTCATACCGGAATGAGTCTCATGAAGACAGTTCAACATTTTTATTCTGAGAGATGGTGGAATGACAACTCTCATTCCCCAAACCAAACACTCCCCATCTACAGTTAGCTCAAGTTTCCTTTGAAAATAAGGTCTGAGGTGATCAGCCACCTTTTCAGGCCAGCCTTGCTGAGTATAAAATTTGGCCAATGAGAGCACTTCGTCTTTTTCAGTTTCCGCGGCAATTTCCTCTGCTGTGATCGGCAATTCTTCCACATAGGATAAAGCA